>MIQA02016835.1:0-15261 GCA_001887855.2 Sclerospora graminicola
AATACAGTATCCGCTCCCACTTCCGGAACTGCCCAAAACTTATCTTTTTTCAAACTTGGTACAATTAAAGAACATAAGCTTCCGAAAATTGTGTATTGATTTGTACCACTACTGTGGTACTCACTCTATTATTTATTAGCTAAATCAAACAGTAGCTATGACTCAAGGTGAAAAAGCAACAATTTTCGATAAGTGACCTGTTGGGGAGCTCGTAGATCAATGTCAGCCAGTGTTAGTGATACAGTTCAATGAAAAGTGTTACAAAAAATGTATCACTGCTCGATTCAATTGGACGAAATTGGACGATCAAGTGCGGGCCTTGTGAACGTTTTAGCTAGCAGCTCCACGGTGCATTATGCACCAAAGATCTGGATCCAACAAGCAGATTTACTATAGTCATCTAGCGCAAGGCAAAAGTCTTGTGGGTAGTAACAGAGAAATGATACACATTTGCTCTATTACACGCTGTTCCTTCTAAAAATGGATAGCCTATATTAACTAATCATTTCTGAAAATCCGGAAGTGGGAGCGGATACTGTAATACACATTTACCTACCGATTCGTCCAATCAGTGCAATCACTTCTGTGTCCAAAAGAGAGCCAGTCGTAACAGGAACCAGTGCCATATCAGTTTTGCTTCGACTAAGATGAGAAAAAATACGGAGCATCATTCACATGATGACCTGACCAAACAATGTTCGTGATACAAAAAAAGTGCTGTATGCGTCCGTCATGGCCTAATGATGCTTGAAAACCCTCGAGTGGACCGCGAGAAGTACCAGCCAGTAACACAAATTGGAGCAATCGTGCACGTTAATTTTGAGAGAACGAACGCACAGCTCCCACAAAATATGCACAACGTGACGCGGAGTCTCAAGTCTGCGCGCGAGTAGCTGACATCAGTGTGAGATTCCAAATCAATGACGTCGATTGATCATAAGAATACTCACACGACCAGAAGCGTACGAGGAAATACATCATAAAGACCCTGAAGCAACGCATCCAGCTGTTTTTGCACTGCGCCTAACATTTTATGCTCATGTAGTAATGTTTCCTTGTTGAATGAAGTCCGAGACTGAAATGTCGTTTCCTCCCGTCTTAGCTCCTCCGTAATTATAGTACCGGTTGCTGTCTGCCCATGCGTTGAAAAGTCTATCTCCAACGCTTTAGCATGGAGTAGCCAAAGCGCGTGGTGATAAAAATTGGCGTCAAGAAATTCAAAAGATCGGAAAATAGAATTGGCACACTTAAGAGATGTTTCAGAAACGGCAGCGCTAGGTGCACTGTTATTAGTAGCTGTCCCTCCAGCAAAGATTCGCTTGCAGCCTTCCAACAGACTGAAAGCTGTGCATGTGATCGGGATGAATTCGTCGCGAATTCAGACTAACCTGATTGATCACCGAGCGTTTGCCAAAAGAGTCCTTAGCTTTCACAGAAATGTTCCTTGCAAAGAACCAAAGCCCATTTGCGAAGTAGACCTCCCGCTTCTAATCCCCGTTTATCAATAAGACGAACGCAAGCGCTGCCGCGGAAGCTACCATCGGTAGGTGCAAAGATTCACTCATAGCAGCCTCGTGACGGATCTTTAAAAAGCTCCACCTAACGGTACTGCTACGTTGTTTAGTTCTTGAATTTAAACGGCAATGCTGCGATTAAATCAAAGTCAATAAACTACTGGCTCGTGGAAATTCTTCGACGTCAATTAATTGTAGTTAATATCGTGCGCTCGTGCGCAACATGATTTTATCGGTACCGATTCAGCTTGACATTGCTAGTTTACGTGTCATTGGTACAATAGCCGACAAAGGATTGTGTAATCGTTCTATCATCCGAGCTTATGATCGATGCTGAAAGGAATTCGTAGATTCTGTCGGATACACGAGGAATGCCTTCCGTTGACTCGACCAGGGTTAGCTCTGTTTCCACGCCCTTATCTTTCTGATTCTGACGCTGTCAATGTCGTTACATGTCTACAAGAGATTCAAATGGACCATGGAATGAGGTAAAGGACCGCACAATTCCCCCCATTATTTATGGTGGCACCATACCTTGAGATGTGCCACTCTTTCTTTGCGGATGATTCACATGATAGCACACTAAAATTGCCACTCTTGTTGCCCCTCATTGATGACGCTGTCTTCAAGCAAATGTCTTTGGATGTCCTATTGACATTTACCGTGCTGATTAACTTGTTGTTGTCAACGCCGATGGAGACAATCGATCCCGCATCGACCAATAGTCTTCAATTAGTGACACTGCACATACTTTGTCTTTGTATCACATGCGCAGGCTGCTAAAAATGAGGCATTGTGGTACGAAAAAGTACGAAATGCCTCATATAAGCTTCACCGGAGCGCCTCATTTAACTAGGTGGCTTCAAAATATAATAAGTTTTACTATGAAAAAGAAGCGTGCCCACATCGCGACACTCTTAGTGATCCGAGAGGTATCGCTAAGCAGGCTGTAGATCTTCTTCTCGTATCCGACGTCTGCTCTAACGTGTCAGACAACAATTAAGGTCTAGCAAACCCGTACCAATCAAATGGTACACTTTAATATTGCAGGTGCCTACATATTAACTTGTACGAAGTACTTTGACAATGTGATCAATCCGTTTGTGACGCACGTTAGCGACTATCTAAACACTGAAATCACGGAGAAAGCACCCCACTGAACCAAACGGTTCACGGCGGCTGCCGTCAAGCTTCGAAAAATTTCTCATCGGGAAATCAGATAATGGGTTTTAAAAAGACGACCTTTACATCAACCATATTTTCATTGTTTTTAATTTGTTCATACCGCTAAAGATCATTCAATATCTTGTCTTCAAAACTGTTGTGTTTGGATCCATCCCGCAAACTTTTTGTATCCCTGGTACAGTGTGCCATTTGCATGGTATGGACCACGTGATGTTTAGTCACTCCCCTAGTAGGACAATTGTAGGCAATGCAGTGCAATACTTCGACCTAATTAAGGTTGCTGCTTCGTCAAATTAGTATTAGTACCCCGACAGCTTGCCATGGACTCGATTTCATATTGGTTTGACATTCTCTGTGAGGTCTCGTGGCTCATCTGCTGGTAATATATGAGATTCAGTATGGGCAGATGGCTGCCTCATTTTAGAGTTGCAGGAAGCCCTCAAACAGCCAGTTTGAGGTATGAGGTGAAATATCCTCATTTTTAGCACCCTGCACATGCGAACCATCTTCCGTTTACCGGTACACAATCAACATGATAAACACACATAAACAGTGAAAACACACAGAGACGAGACAACCACGGAGAGCACACAACCTAGCCTGAGGTTTACATGCCGTGTGCGAAGCACACGCATTGCCCATAATGCAAGCGGAGGCTTTGCTTCAAGCCGTAGCGGGCCGGTGATTTTTGGTTTAGGGTTAGGTGACTGGGTGTGTCTCTCGTGGCACTATCTTAAGATGAAAAGCGCAGTTGTCCGAAGCATCATACAAGCGGCCACTTAGCACCCCATTGAACATACCGATCGTTACTCTGACTTCTGCACGTAAACTGGGCATTCCATAGAAAATCGTCACCTGTTTGACCGCATTGCCGTCACTTTCGGAAAAAAGTCCCAAAACCCGCCACTTGAGTGACGTACATGACTTGCAACAATTTGCAGAGCATATAAATGTAGTTTCAAATGGAAAATGAGACACTAAATTAGATCCACGCCGCGAATATAATGGCTAGTCTATTAATCTACGGACCTCTTAGATTTATTTTTAAATTTTCTGTTCGATGAATGGTCAACACTTTTCTCGGGTCGAGAAAGGTCATTAAGACTACGAATCTTGAAGCGCGAGTTCGTTTCTTCGGCGAGTTTTATTAGCGATTCCGCAGCATTGTCGTGATCACGCACAGAATCACGGAGTTTCAATAGCGCTTCCGCATATACATGTATATTATCGCCTAACCGCTCAGGACTCGATCTCTCTTCAGGGAAGCTGTCACTCTCTTTCTGGATGCCTCTAAGGAACCTTGTGCCTTTTGTGGCGGTCTCGCGGGCCGAATACACCGAAGAGGAGTCCATTTTCTCGGAGAGTTTCATTTGCTTCGAGGGATCGGAAACCAAAGCTGCGTCGCAACCAACAAGAGCCACAAGTACAAGAGACACGTAGAGGTGCATGGTTTATATTGACTGGCTGCCGATAGAATTGTATTGTGCTTTTCACCCAAACACGGGGCGATTTCAAAACCATCCAGAAATCATTCTCGTTGTTTATTATCTTCCAGTCACATCTTACCTTGAACTTTCAATTTCATGAATCAGATCTTTTTTATAAGCAATACTGTAGCAACGTTAGGGTTATCCGTACACGTGACACAATCGCCGCGGCATGATGATCATCGATACAATTTTTTGGTAAAAATACGGAGCACGCGACCATAAAAAAGCCACAGGTAACGATGTCTATTTTTGCTACTCTACCAAACCGAATGTTTCACAGAGAATAGATACCGACCTATTTTACAGTTAAAAAGGTTAAGGGCACCTCCAAATTACAATATTGGGTACTTTTGACGATACGGTATTGCAAAATTTCCTGATTACGATTGCACCTAAAATCACAATTTAGACCCGACCGTGCTCGAGTGGTTTACTGCTCACTTCGGGACCGGCAGGTCCCGGGTTCGATCCTGGGTCCAACCAACTTGGTTGGATTCTAAAGTATAATGAGACGTATTCAACCTAAGATCACAATTTCTATTTCGGTCCAAACACCACACCGGACAAATTCCAATATTTGCAAAAACACGATTTCTGGCGATTCTTGAACTCCACAAACAATTGAACAAATAACGAGATAGTTGAAGGGCGGTTGCTTGTCGTCGATGCGGACGTCATGTTACTGTTTTGATGAGATCGTCCGCCGAAAGTAGGTAAAATAAGCAGTACAAAATCTATCGACGTACTTGAGATGCTTTGGTTGCAAAATGGGTGTCGCGGGTGATGCTACCCAACCAACTCAAAGTGATTGGGTTTTACTTTTGGCTGTTTTGGTATTGTATTACAGATGTGGTGTTGATCCACCTTTTGAAATTTGTCCGCGTAACACAATTGTGGAATATTGGATTTTTGGATCGTCTGGATCCACACACTCAAATTACTGTAATAGTTTTCCGCAATTTGTGAGAAAATTGCAATTGGATATGCGATGGTTGAATACGTCACATTAGACTTTAGAATCCAACCAATTGGTTGGCCCCGGGATCGAACCCGGAACCCCCCGGTCCTGAAGTGAGCAGTGTACCAATCGACCACGGTCGGGTCTATTGGTTATGCGATGGTGCCAAACAGCCCCTAAATCATCCACCTCAACAGTGGCCCCCACACTAAACAACAGATCACAATAAAATGAAGTTTTCTTAGTTTCGGTGTATGCAGGCCAGATAAACAATAGAAAAGGGCCCCCCTAACGTTGCTTGTAGTTTTGCAGTATTACGAAGTATAAGTAGTGACTTGCAGATTTTTGTCGTTTTTGATCTACTTTGGTCCACTCGCGAGCTTACACTCGTCGAGTAATGAGGCTTAGATTCAGAAGAATGCTAAAGAGGAAGGGTTTGAGACCGCTTTGCTATTTGATCTTCGTTGGCGCGGGATCCATCACGTGTCAATTTCAAGCCGCTAACCCACTGACAGCTTCAGCGATTGCTGTACTAGTAGGCCACGGATGTAGCGATTTCTCTGGTCAATCTTTCGAGCTTCTTGCTCAAAGATGTTCATGGTCACGCCCTTCACTTCGACTGATCTCGCACCTTCTCCCGACGTTGTGCTATCGACATTTACTCCTGAGGACGAAGTAGATCCCGAAACGCGTCCATTCGTTCCTTGTATCGTTTGTCCCGCCCAGAAAGTCCCTCTTGGAACCGAATGGAGCTGGTGGAATACCCGTGACGCATATTTCGTCGAATGGATGGATACAATGGCGTTTTTCAAGTACCATTCCGCATATTCAGACGATTGTGACAGCATCAGATTCGAGTGCAAGTGTGGCTGGTTTCTTTCTTCTTTCTTTCGACACGACAAGTTGCCGAAATCACAGCACGCTATAGGCTGAGCCCTAAAGAGCTCAGAGGATTCTAGAATTTGCTCTCTATTAATTAAACCGATATATAATTTTATACACCGTACTAATGTGGTATTTTGTTAAATGGGGGGGGGGGTCTTTTTGAGGGGGTCGTAGAATTAACCCCAGGTGGACATGGGGTGGGGGGCAAATCGAGGGATGGAGCTATAAACTATATATATACTTGAAGTATATATATTTCTGACCTGTGCGTGCAAAAAAGCATACAGGTACTTATGCATTAGCGAATTTTTAGCAGCCACAGATGTAATTGATAGATTTTACTGGACGGGACATGGTCGATGACCAGGCCCGAGGATGGCTAAGCAAGACGAAGTCAGCATTCATCAGAGACTGTACACCGCACTATGACAAATGTTTGTTTTTTGGAGACCTAATGAAGGGGGCAGCGAAAACCTGGATCCAGCACCACAGGCGAAAGTTGGGGGCGCGGCGCGTAGCGCGGAGTACAAGCACCTACGGGGAGGGACAATCTATTGTAGAGCCACCGCAGCGCAGCGGAGGTCGGCGATAGGGAGCGCTCTAGCGGAGCGGGCGCGACTTAGCACCCCGCCGCAATAAGCGGTGTTTATTGGATTATAATTGTTTTCCTAACCCTATCTAATTTGAATCCAATCAATGGTGTCGGATCTTTTGTAGCCATGTCGGAACCGTGATGGTATGGATAAATATGATCATTTATCCGACAAGTTCCGACACTTTTTCAAGTCTAAGTTTCCCGTTTTGGATAATGTCGGAGCCAAATGCTTCCGACATTATCCTCCGACACATATAAGAATTTGTAAACAGGAACCATCTGGTAGGAACATAAAAAAGAGCGCTTAGAGAGCGGAGCCCCACCGGAGCGAAGCGAAGGTCGGGGGCGCGGCGCGTAGCGCGGAGTACAAGCACCTACGGGGAGGGACAATCTATTGCAGAGCCACCGCAGCGCAGCGGAGGTCGGCGATAGGGAGCGCTCTAGCGGAGCGGGCGCGACTTAGCCCCCCGCCGCAATAAGCGGTGTTTATTGGATTATAATTGTTTTCCTAACCCTATCTAATTTGAATCCAATCAATGGTGTCGGATCTTTTGTAGCCATGTCGGAACCGTGATGGTATGGCAGGATATTCTTGGCAAAACCCCACCGAGAGGTGGATATAAGTAATTTATCAATAAAGATTCAGAAATTTGTACAAATCCCTACTTAGCGATGAGTGACAGCCGTGGATAATAGCCTATTGGTGGAGCACATCACTGAAGAAGAGATGAAAATGACTATCAAGCATTTACAGAGACAAAAGACCGGAGGTCGAGACGGATCAAATAATAACTTTTGTAAAGATTTCCGAGATGTAATCATTCCCAAATTTATGGAGGGTAGAGATCCGCCAAGCTCCTTTTTTGAAGCAATAATAATACCGTTTCGGAAGAAAGGGGATTCCCCGGACGCGAGAGATTACCGACCAATCTCTCTACTTCAGTCCAGATACAATTTGTTTTACTAGCTTAACGGCTTCAACGATATCTGTAGGCACATCCCAACAGGGATTTGTCTATGGAAGTAGGACGGATCGGCCGGAGAAAATGCTGTTAGCCTTTTTGAAACGTAAAGTTTAACGGGAAGATATTACCCCAGAAGCCAGGGAAGTAATTTCACTCTTTCTACTTTGCAACCGGCCATTTCCATGGGTAAACCTTCAAATGATCTGGTTGCATTTAACACAATCCCCAACGGTTCGACCGCTAGAATAAAAAGTAATGGAGCAAGGGAGCGCCTTGTCTGATACCTCAGTGAACTTGACAACTCCCTATACACCAGAAAACTAGCACTAGTATCTTCAGGTAGCTGACGTACAAGCCCAGCTTGCGGAATTTCTGTGAAAACCCATACTTCTCCAAATATCAGGAATAAATACTCTCTATTTACTGAGTCATACGCTTTTCATGAGGTAAAGCATAAGTTTTCTGCGTTTGTGGACGACTCGACTGTGTTCCAAAGTAAGACAGGGGGCGTCGGACATGTGCTACAGGCTGTGGAACACGTCGGTACACTCTCCGGATTGCGGGTATAAGTCGCCAAGAGCCATTTCATCTTTTAAACAAAACGGTACACTGTACCAAGTGGTTGGAATATCAGTCGAACCTACAGATGATACCGTTAGATATTTAGGTATGACCATTACTCATCATGAATTGGGCTGTGTGATCAATAGTCGACTTTCAATCGCTATGCTATGCTATGCAGCGTGGAACATCTATAATGGAACGCGTACAATTGTTTAAGGCAGTGGCTATTCCGGCCATCTTATTCACAGTCAAAGTGTTTTGCCCTCCAATAGATTTTATTCTGCAATTAATTCGACTTCAGAAGGACTTCATCTGGAACCTTCCAGGTAGGGCGGAAATAGGGCAACATAAAATTTCACCTCTTTTGGTGCATATCTCCAGAGAAGCAGAGGGACTCGGTTTGATCGCTAACCCGCTGCGATTCAGATTATGGTAACTAAAGAGACTACATGTAGGCTCATAGAAACCACAGGATAAGTATTGGGCAGCATGGGAAGCTAATAATTTTAGGTGGGTAAAAGTTACCTTTTCTCCAACGCAGGGCCTAAAAATAAGAAGCGAGGGAGGCCAAGTGGACAAATCCATCTATATCCAGTGGAACGGTTACTGGAAAAGACCTTATAATCTGGAACCGATGCTTATCCAAACCATAGCAGGTATATAGCTCAACATTTGGAAACAAGCACCAAATTGCCACGACAGAATTGCAGGGCCAAAATAAAGCGATGTCATCTGGAAATACCATACAAATCCACGTGAATCTGGAGAAGATCCTCTGGCATAACCAAATGAGGGCGGAAGATCAAGCGTTTTTTTGGGTAACGTAAAACATCAGTTTTCCGCAGTACAGCAGTTTTCTGCAGGAAACATCAGCTGGCCAATTATATGTCTGTATTTTTGCTACGCGTCCAACGATTGGCTGATTAATTGATAGCAGCAGTTTTTCGCAGTAAAAGATTTTCCGCGAAAAACAGCTATTTTTGATATTTTTGGTCGACTTGTGTCAGCTTTTAGGTTTATCAGCGACATTTCTATGAAAATTTTTCCGCGATTTCGATATTTTTGGTGGGTTTTTGGTCGAGTTTTGTCAGCTTGTACAGAGACATCGCTAAGGATACCCTTGACACCACCACCTAGTCCATGATTACAGCTTTTCATTGGTTCATGCGGATTCCACATGTCTGCTGATTGAACAAAATTATCCTAATTTAGCTTAGGTACCCAATTTCCTGCGAAAATCTGATGTTTTACGTTACGTTAAGTTGGAGTAATAATCCATGGATCCAAGAGTCGTCTATTGGTTCGCTATCTCCACGAAAGTACGAACATATAGCCCCAGGTACAGTGATCGCTATGCACATAGAACGAAGTGGGATCAGTCAAATCATAAGGACTAATATGGCTACAGTTATAGGAGGCCACATTTAACCGAAGGTCTCCAGAGGGCTAGTGGCAATGATTTCTATGCTCTTAGTAATAATCCATGGGTCCGAGAGTCGTCTATTGGTTCGCTCTCTCCACGAACGTACGAACGCATAGCCCCAGGTATAGTGAGCGCTATGCACATACAACGAAGTGGGATCAGCCAATTCATAATGAACTAGTATGGCTACGACTATAGGAGGTTATATTGGAGCGAATGTTACAGGATGACTACGGGCAATGATTCTATGCTCTCCATGAGTAGGGTAGAAGAATATCTGGGAATACACCCCCTTACAGCTAATCCATTCACCTTCGGATCTAAATTCAATGCAATCGGAATTGATTACACCAAGGTACGCTAAAGGAACTGACTGACACACTGATCTTCATGTTTTATGGTCTCAGAAGCAAGATGGGATTTACTAAAATTAAATTGCAAGTCCGGGACCAGAAATTAAGAGAAAGACTTCCCAGAGGATGCGGAAGGGCTAAATTCTTGCAGCTCAACCAGGTAGTGCTGGGTATCCTTGGCTTTAGAAAACGAAATAACATGGCTGTGGCGGAAAAGGAAGCTCCAATATCGGATAAGTGAAGACCAGAAGAGGTCGTGCTGTGGGGTCTCACAATGTACAGGAACGAGCAAACAAGCACCCAAGGATCTGTGAAAAACAAAACAATCTAAAGCTTTGACGGACTATCAATGTGGGGCATGTACCGTCTAGCGGCGCTTCGACTCAAAGTCTTTTATAATGATTACATTCATGAAAAAAGGTGTCCACTCGGCATGGAGTATGACAGACCTGGGAAAGGGTCACACATATAGTGTGGGGGTGCAGAAGGGGTGAAGCGTTTTGCATGGTTGGAATGAACCATGGAATGAATTAATAAATTTAGATACGTTTTCGATGGATATCGCAACAGGAAAGCCACTTAATATCACGCCACTGATGAAGGAACGTCAATATCGACGGTTGGGCCACAAATTTAAAGAATGTGACGACCAACTAAAGCGACTATGGTGGGCGATGTGTTCAATTGGAATTACGTGGTTATGGCTACTCAGAAATGCGACGGTGCACTCAGGGAAGCACCTCGACAGCATCTGGAAACCATGTAGACAAACGCTATTGCTCAAATTCGAGTGGTGACAGAACTAGAGAAAACACGTCCGGTGACACAAATGCGCTTCGACTCCAAATATACTTGGATTGTATTGATGAGAGAAGTAACAAGACGCAAGCAGGGCGCACGAAAGTTCATAATCCTCTTCAAGATGCTGATGCGGACTTTGGGTTGAAGTTACCTACCTTATTAAGGAAATTTCTAGTAGCTAATACTTACTTGGACTAAGTAGACTGCTATATCACAAGGATCTTCAACCCACCAGCTGACGCACCGTTAAAACAGCATTCATTCTACACCTGACTCGACTAGATAGGTATAAGTGATGTCCAAAAAGGGTTGGCGATTCAGCTTCAAAAAAATAAGTTTCTGCTCTTACATCATCAACCAGGTCAAAGTACCTGGTATGGAGTTCCTGTTGTATGACCCGGAGAAACAATTCGATACCTAGAGCATGAAGTTGGATTTTCCGACCTGGTGCAACGAAATTGGGCGGCGAGAATACGAAGTATACAAAGGAGGTTAGTAGCGGTGACCTAATGTGACACATCTATTGTCGAACGGGTAATGTTATTCAGTTCGATAGTAGATCCGGCTATTCTATTTACGGCTAAAATATAAACGCCAACTGGGGATATAATCGAACTTTGGTCCATCTACAGAAATGTTTAGTCTAAAGCAAGAGTACCTACGGGATACCGGCTCATCACAATATGTCACCTACCCTAGTCTATACATCCAAAGGAGCGGGGGAGGGAGGCGGACTAATATCCCTCCCACTAGCGTACCAGGACTCAAAGACTGAAAGATGCCACATCAAGGTGGAAAATGTTTTCTACGTGGACAATTTAGCGAAGAACAACCTCTTATATGGTTTACTGGTGGGAAAAGGATGGGAAACGTCGTACATTAAAGGAAAGCGGGCAATGGTGCATCGAGAAAGCGGACAGACTATTTGTGACTTTGAGATCACGAACATGCTTAGAGTAAATGTGGAAGTGAAATTGAAGTATCCTGAAGGAAAAGAAAGTTACTGAACACAGCAGCGCTGACTTGGTTTCGGAATCAAGAAGAACCAGGCAGTGCAGGCGGAGATATAGCTGATTCATCGACCGGCGGCTGAGTGACTTCCATATCGGCCGGCGAAAGAGAAGCAGGAGAGAATCTTGGTGAAGACCGGCCGGATTCAGGAGATTTATTGGGCGACCTATTGGTCTTGGTCCGCCCAACGGCCAATACGAGAATTGGAGAATTGCTTCGTCAAGGAGTCGACCTGCTCATCCATATGACGAGTTTCCTCTTCCAAACGATCCACCTCCTTGATCATAAGAACTCTCTCTTGAATCAGCTGATCGTGATTGGTATGGTGGCCATTAAGCTGTTGCAGGTGGTCCGCCATCTATATTATTGACTTCATGAAATTCTCAATTTGCTCATCTGGAGAAAGTAAAGGAAATTACTCATATGTCCAAATAAGCTAAAACAAACGAGAACATACCTTGATCACGGGCGGTGACACATAAGGCACGAACCGTGGACTGCATCGAAACGACTGTGTCGGACGGCTTGGTCGAAGTACGAAGAGTGGCAAGGTCAGCAGATGAACGATCGCGCTCGGCCGTTACATGTTCGACACGGTCTTCTAATCTCGATCGATCATGGCTTTGATCAGCGTGGAAAGCGTTGAGTCGGTCGTAATTCACTCCCGAGTCCGCCAATCGCTGAATCAGGTCCGCAGATTCACGTTCTAGGCGATCTATTGCAACTTACCGATTAATAATACGACACGAAGCGTTCGGTTGGTTTTGGATAAGGCAGCCAGCTCAGGAATTGCGTCCTGAAGACCCAGTCGCAGTTGGCTAGTGTTTTCAAACCTTAAGGAGAGTGAACCAGTCCCTTCCACTAAGAGTGTCAGTTGCTCCTAGTAACGAAAAGAACGACTCGGAAGGGACCAGGTAGCAAAACTCAGGGGCGGGCGGAAGGAAGTTACGGTCGCTGCTGGTTGTCGAGGTCTGGTTATGACCGAAGTGGTCGGAGAAGCCGAAATGATCGGGGAAGCCGAAGTGACCGAGGGAGTCGAAGTGTTCGAGGGAGACAGACCTAAACCCTACACCCTAAACCCTAAAAGGATGACCCAGCGCTTGATCTTGGGGGCGAAGCCTCATCCGGAGGGCCAGACGAAGAAGCCGGGGAAGAACCAGAGGGCGGAACCGGATCGGACATGATCGCTAAGTGGAAAGTATCGTTATGGAGTGAGTCGAACTGCAGTCGTTGCGAGGCTGCAGTTAGTCTCAGAAGCGGCTGTGGTGGAGTGAATCAGAATAAGGGGTCCACATATGGAAGCTGATTGGTGGTTGTCAGGACACCCATCAAGACAGAACCGTTGATGGATCGGACAAGCTGGTTCAACTTAGGATGACGTAAGTTATAACGGACCATTGTGAAAATGTGGAAAAAAGCATGGTGTCGCCGTTGTCGCACCTTATCCCAGAGAACAATGGATCGACCAGGAATCACGACAAGGCGCATGCCGGACCGGGTTGGTTTGAAGAACGGACCGGTTAAGAGATGTGTAATGGAGCAGGTTTACGGATAGTTTGGTGCAGTGGATGTGACGGAACATGATTATTGGAGCGCTGATCCAAGTGGTTCAAGTGACGTGGTATTGAGATCTCGGTTAACCGACTAAATGAGCTGGACCAGCCTTAGGCCATAAAGATCAAGCGTATGAAGGAACACTTTGAGTAAGATGGTGAGCCCCATGGCATATATCGGCAGAAGCAAGTCGCAAAGATCAACAAACCGGCTCCGAATCGGCATTAACGGGTAGGATCAGATCCGACTTCAAGAGGAATATCAATTCCAAACCGACCTTGCGAGTTTAACGCATGTTGAAGGCAGCGAAAGAATTTCGACGATAATCGTAGCGGATATTGAGATCATTCTCCAATTTTAGAAAATATGACAGAATTTCTGAAATAGCCAACTTCCATCCTTGTTTGTGCGTATTGGGAATTCCTTCCCCGAGATTCTCAATTATCAATCCGTGACCATTCATAATCACCGACTCTGTCTTCCGTAGCCACTGCCTCTGACTCAACTGTAGCACGATCATTCCTCGATATTTCTCCTTATCACGAAGCCACTTGATTCCTTGTAGCTGAGGATCAATCACTAACGGTCATCGCTTACTAATCGTGATAATCGCACCGTTTTCGATCAACATCCGAACAGCTGAGAGCCCTTCGCTCATCATCTGAGAGATTTTTTGTCTTCCGTTGTCAACATCATGAGGGGATCAATCCCTTGGGTTATGGGAATTCCCTTGGAAACGAGATCGGAGAACCACATCTGCTGCCACAATTCCTTCCTCACAGCTCGATCAAACGCGCCAATGTACGAGACGAACGCAGCAGCAAGTAACGAATTGCCCACAACCATGACACTCGACATCTTGAGACGTTCAATCTCGACGCCCCAGCGCTCATTCTCGCTCGTCAATCCATTCACAAGTTTCCCCGTTAAGAGCAACCGCTGCTCACACGACGCTTTCATCTTTTGACTTTCAATTTCTCCTCGGTCGCTTGATGCAGCGTGTTTTGCAGAGTCTCCTGCCGTTTTTTTGGACGTCCGCTACTTGACCTATCCCACGTGCTAGCTGCTCTTTCTCCTCCTCTTTCTCCATCTTGGACGCTCCCAATGAATCCATCAAAGGTTTCACACGAACGTAGATGCGATTGAACGTGTAGATATTGACGATTCAGGAGCAAAAATTTGCCGCAGCAGAACTATTAGCTGCCATTTTCTCTGCGTTTAAGTCCAAATCGGCGATCAAAGGCTCGATACGAGCACTGTCGGCTTCCGGGATGTCTTCGCCCTTAAAAGCCTTCAATGCATTCAAGAACCTTATTCATCATCTTTTTTGCTCGATCCCATTTGTGGTTCATGTACTCCTTCTCGACAAGAATCAAGCACGCTTTCGTGACATTATCGGCGGCTGCAGGCGGCCTTGGAAGACTTCTGAGCTCGGTAATCGCAGGTTTCGACGGACAATTGACGGCCTCGGCATCCGAATCCATCGCAGGTTTTGCTTGACTCAATTATTTCTCTGCTTCTGCTGGGATCTCAGCAGCCGCAGCACTCGCCGCTTCGGCCTTCAGCTTCTCTTTGTTAACATTCTCCTGCTGGGCTTCCGCGCCTGCTTTTTCCATCCGAAAGCTCGAGGTGATGGACAATTGCCGCACGCCAAAGCCACAAATGTGAAACGCTAAACTAGAAAGCGGTTGCCCGGAACCATGCACCTCTAAACTCTGAGGTCACAACGGAAGACGATCCACCAATTTCATCAACCGAGTCTTCATTTACGATGTCAAAAAGCATAGCAGGAATGACGATTACTACGTCTTCGGGAGCCACAAGCTCACGAAGGGTTGAAAGTCTCGTCGAATTTGTTAATTCCAACCGAAACTTCCGCGAGAAAAGCAATGACTCTTGCGAACGATGTTTTTCGACTGATTGATCATTACCTTGTTTTAGAGAAAATATACCACAATAGCGG
>MIQA02016836.1:0-12848 GCA_001887855.2 Sclerospora graminicola
TCTCCCAGGTGTGAAGGCCATCCATGCCCATACACACCCCCAATGCTTCTTCCCTTGGTAGCAACAGCTAGTAAATGTAATCCTGGGTGAGGTGGCCGTGGCCGCCACCATCTCACCTTAGTCTTGGGAACTGGATCGATGTGAGACCAGCCCCGTTTATCCTGAACAGAGTTCACCGCCGCACTTATCGCTGCAGACGGTGAACTCAGTAGCCCGCGTTGGCCCCGTGCCCAGGCTGTTCGTCTTCTTGATTCCGTAGCTTCGTACCTCTTGCCAGATCCTCCCCATCCTTGTTGGGTGAGATCTTGGCTGCAAATTCGAAACTAAAAATCGTTACCATGATGTGGTGAAGTGCTCCCGAAGTTAACGGACTAATGATGATGGATGTTCGCACCGGATTGGCCGAAATGTTACCCTAAGCCGGATGCCCAGACCGGCCAGGAATAAGATGTAATTTGGGACTGCCCGGCACCCTGGTAGGCGGTCGGGCGGTGCCTGGCGGGAAACCAAGTCGGCGGGCGAGGATAGTCGGATAAGCGGGCTGAGCAGACGGCAGGACTATGGAGGTTTGACGGCCGAGGCGCGGATGGCGGACGGCCAAGATGGCGGACGGTTCGTAAGGATGGAGTGGAAGGAGCCCGGAAGAAGAGGATTGTTCTAGTGGAAAAAGTATGCACCGGGATCGTAGGAAGGGCTGCCAAGGGACTGCTAGCGTCAGCGGCCGAGGGGCGCGGATGGGTGGCTATCCGGCCGAGCCGGTCGGGTACAATGTACCATTCGGACTGGTACAATATGGGTTCAGTGTACCGGCCGGGTGGGTACCATTTGGGGTTGGTGTACCGGCCGTACCGGTACACAGAGTCGGAGTTAGCCGGGTTGCGTGGGTAAGATACATGACTGGTCAGGCGTGTTATTTGAGGTAGGCTACACAAAGGGAGTATTGGGCATAGGATAAATCAGTATACGTTTCGCTTTCTTAGACACAAGTCACTTTATTGGTTCACGGCAGAGGGCTAACAAGGTCCCCTCTTGCTGTTATTGGTTTGCCCGGGAAGGTTAAGTTAACCCACCGGAAGTCCCCTGACCGGGAGTCGCGGCGAATTCGTATACTCACCTCAAGTCGCCCGTGTTTTGAACACGGTATCAAATATTGGGAAGTGGTGACATTTGGCCTTCTGTGGATACACATTTGGATTCGCCCTTCATTGTTATTGGTTTAGCTGGCCGATCGATTATTCTCGGTCCAGCCGGTACTATACAAACTTCAAGTGTCCTATTGGTTTAGCTGGCCGATCGACTATTCTCGGCCCAGCCGGCACTATACAAAGTTCAAGTATATTACCCAACGAGCTCCCCGGTGACGATTTCCGCCCAGGAGCTACCCCTAGTCCTACACTTCATCTCCCTATTGGACGGATTCACACTTTTCGCCCTAGGGTCCATCAAGAGAGCTAACCACCCAGTACTGACGGGTACACAAGGTGAGCTTTTAACATGCAACATTCGAGCAGTCGCGATCAAGCGGATGGAAGCGACCGATCCAGCCGGCCTCAAGCCGGATCGGATCATGACTCGGATGGACGGAGTACCCCCTCCGGTAGTCAGTCGTCTGGGACCCCCGTGGGTGTTCGCGTCTCAGGAAGATTTTCTGAGAGCGACTACACCACAATGGTGCGCGTGCCCGGATCTCTTGGTGACCCTGGATATCACCGCGAGTCCCTAGCGGGCGAAAGACCTAAACCTGTCAAATTTGTTGACGATGTTGTGTCGGTGCATTGGGGGAAGGCATATCGCCCCCAATGCTGCTGAAGATGGAAGGATGCGATGGTCGCCTCGGATTGGGGGAGTTCGAGGTTGACATTAAAGAAGAAGTTACTCCCCTAGAGGCTCCGCCGGGGGCGGATTATGGTACTACCTACGGCAGTGCCGGCCGCTACACGGATGGAGCCGGATCGGACTATGGTGCAAGTCGCCATAGTCCGAGGAAGGATCATGGTTCCGACCATGATCCTAACGAACGAATGCATATTTTGGATATAAAAGAAAAGATAAAGGAAGAAAAAGCGGAAGTCGGATACGACCGGAGTGGGAAGCCGGCCGGATCGGGACCAAGTCGCGATCTGGCCCCCCTACCCCTAAAGAAACCGGATTGGCAAGAATTGGATTATCCGACCTACAAAGACAAACCGCGATTCGAAGAAGAAGAAGAGAAGCAGGACGGCCTATCGACGGATATCGACTTGGAGCGTGCTTTCCATCTTCACGAGTTGGGGCAATTCTTGCGGACGGATAAGGTGCTGAAAATAACACGGCCGAAGATCATAGGCGGATTGAAAGGTCCCGTCTCTCCCCCAACTCTCTCAGACGGCCACGTGTCCTTCATTAGAGGACTATTCGACCAACTCAAACAAGCCGGCATCAACACCGGCGTGTTTGATCCGAACGAGTTGTTTGATCTGAAGATGGACAAGTTGAAGGAGGCGTCCAGCGCCCTGCACGACCACTTGGTACCGCTAGTGGGTTGCTCGCCGCCGTCGAAAAAGATGACAGCTACGACTGGAGTGGCGCCGTCCACGCCGCCGGCGACAAGCAAACCGGCCGGTATACACTCAGGCTCTTCGCAGTACGAGTCTGCCCCTTCGGAAGCGGACTCATCGGATTCATCGGTGGGTATCACTCGCATGACGCTTGGCCCAAGGGGAGCAGCACGTGTGGCGACAGCCGTGAGACTTGGAGGACGTGAGGATCCGGGTACGCCCGAGCGGAAGAGCGCCGGCCAGTACAGTGTACAGGCCTGGCGGACAGCGACGGCGGATCCAGAACCGAAGAAGGAAGACGAGGACGCGGATGGGCGGATTAAGAAAGAAATTCAATCTAACAGCCCAGCTGCCCCTCAAGCCGCCCCTCAAGTCGCCCCTCAAGTCGCTCCTCAAGTCGCTCCTCAGGTGCCGGATCACCTGCAAAACATGTTCTCGGCGATGATGGAGCGATACTTGGAAGAGCAACGTCGGCTGAGCGCCAGCCGTGGCAGTCCGAAGTCACCGGACCAGCCCGCTCGTCGTGGAACACAGGCCCCCGAACCAGTCCAGTACTATGCGAGGGAGCCGAGTGATGAAGATATGGAGTCGGTGCGGTCCAAGCAAAGTGAACCCCATGCCGCCCCGCCGAGCCGTCAGACAGGTCGCCGGACCGGACGTCGGCCAACGAACAGGAAGCTGTCTCTCAGCGACGTGGATATGGAATCCGTCAGGTCGGCCAAGTACCATTACGATCCGGATGACCTGGATCTGGGGATGTCCCGCCAAGCCCATATGGCTTCGGCCCAAGCGTTTGACACGGATTCAGGAGCGATCACGAGGGTGCGAATGTCGGCCACGTCCGAGCTGAAAGACTTCACCGGGCGCGACGCGGACGTGGACCAGGCCCGAGGATGGTTGAGCAAGACGAAGTCGGCATTTCTCAGAGACCGGACGTCGGACTATGAGAAATGCCTGATCTTCGGGGATTTGATGAAGGGCCCGGCGAAACACTGGATCCAACAACTCAGCCGGGAAACCCGAGGAAATTGGAGGGGATTGGCCGGTGCGTTCGAGGAGCAATACTGCGGAGCTGGAATGTCAGCGGCGCGACAATATTTCCACTCCAAGAAGCGACCGGATGAGACCCCCCTGGAGTATCTCCATCGTTTGAATGTCGCTGGCATGAGAGTGGTATTCCCGTTAAAGAAGATACCAGCCGGTCGGAAGCTGCCCGCGAACACGTGGAACTGTTCATCAGCACGTTGGACGATCGGGAGCTGGCAAACCAGCTGGCGTTACTGGGGGTGAAGAATACGACGGAGCTGGAAGTGACGTTGCGCACGTACCTAAGGGCGAAGAAGCAAGGCCCCAAGGCGGCAGTTGGAACCGGCCGTTTCAAGTCCCGATTTAACGCGGATCAAGGAGGCCGGCCGCCATCTACCAGGACGGCCCGAGCCGTCCGCATGGTCGCCCGAGAGTCAGACGCGACTAGCTCGGAAGAGGAGTATCAGCGATCTGGGGGCGAGTCTGAGGAGGAACAGTATCGGTACCTTTTCTCGGCAGAAGCCAGTCAGCCGCCCAGGCTGCCAGCCGATTCCGGTCAGTCGAAGAGTTTTCCCGCTCGAGCTGACCAGGATTACCCTAGGCGCAAGTGCACCCACTGTGGGTCCATCAAGCATGACGACCGGAGCTGCTGGAAGCGGCTGACGTGCAAGAAGTGCGAGAGGAAGGGACACCCGGCGGAACACTGTCTGTTCACGTGTAAGGCTTGCGGGGAGGTGCATGAGGCGGGACTGTGCCCAATGGAAGAATTCTACAACCTGTTGAAGAAGTGGTACGTCCCGACCAAGCATGCTGGAATGCTGCCGCCCGGAGCGGAAAAGATGTTAAACTAGATCGCTCGCCAGGTTGGAATCTGGTTCGAGCCGAGCGGTCTAGTGTTAGTATCTATGCATATGTCGGTAAAGAGGATAATCAAGAAGCAAAGCAAAGGATAACCGACAATACATGTAAGTTTGACGATTACGTCACCCGGTCCCCGGCCGGTACGGCTGACCCCTTCCTGGTGAGCAGTATACGGACGGATGAGTATTCCCGGTCTGAAGTGCGAATGGAATTGAACTTGTTACCTGGCGAGTCGCGAGGTTATTGGAAGTATCACTCGCCGGATAAATGGTTCAAGCAGGCCAAGGCGGATGGAAAAATCAATAACCAGAAAGCTACCATGTTGTTCGATTCTGGCGCAGAAGTGTCTATCGTAGACACCACCTTTGCTCGTAAGGTGGGATGTGAGATAGACGAGACGAAGCGGCAGGAATGTATAGGCATCGGAGAAAGTTCGTATATGACCCAAGGAAGGACAAGAGTCAAGATTACGTTAGCTGGGTCACTGGTATATTACTTTACCGCCTGGGTAGGCAAGTTGGCCGGGCAGGATGCAATTTTGGGTATGGATTTTATGGTCCCGGCCGGTATACGGCTGGACTTATCGCATGGAACATTGACGTTGCCGGACGAAGTACAGATCCAGCTGGCCGGCCGGCGGCCCTTATATGGCGCCTACGTCCAGTTCCTCAAGCTAGGTCAGTTTGTAACGGTGCCAGTGGGAAAGGCGGTGGAAGTAATGTTACGACCACGCGACCGGCGGAGTAAGTTATGGCTGACAAGGGGCGAGTGCTGGGTACCATCTGTGGTTAAAGGGAGTGGTCATCTCAACTTCATAAGCGTGACCAACATCTCTGAAAAACCCTCACCTTGCATGAAGATGTGATTATTGGAATGTGGCTGGCCGAGGATAAAGTGCCCCGCCGGCCGGGCTATGTCACTGTTGGCTCAAGACGCTATATCGAGTGGCAAAACCTGGCTTTTCAGGCAACCACCGATCTGGTCAGCGAAGAGGAAGAATTAGAAGAGGACCAGACTCCGATGGTGGATAAACCCGAGTACCGGACCCCTTCTAAAATATTGACGCGGAGCCGGCCGTCGCCGGATCCGGCTGAACGTATTGACCGAAGCTACGCCCCGATCGCGGAACTGGTTTTGCCCACTCGGAAGGAGACGGACGAACGACAGAGTCGGGAGAGAGGGCCAAGCAGAGTCGCATATACGGTCAGCCCCGATTACGGTTGTGAGGACCGAAGTGAAAGCGGATCGGCCCAGCCGGCCGAGCAGAATTCGGAAATAGCCGAATGCGGATCGGCCCAGCCGGCCGAGCAGAATTCGGAAATAGCCGAATGCGGATCGGCCCAGCCGGCCGAGCAGGATCCCGAAGCGGCCGAAGCCGATCAAGTCTGCATTCATGAAGGGGGCGAACTATATGTTGAAGGCATGGAAGAACAGATGGCGGTGCTACCTGAGGTGACCCCCTGCCCCCCAGCAGTCACTATCGACGATCTACAAGTGGGAGACCCGGATGTGAACACCCCGGAGGAGATCAGCAGGTTGAAAGATATTATATGGAAAAGACGACATCTGTTGATCGGACCAGGGAACGCACTTCCTCCGGCCGCCCATGGGGCGGTTTGTGATATCGATGTGGGAGGTGCCAAGCCGGTGGCACAGAGATGCCGAAGAGTCGCCCCCCAGTATCGGGAAAAGCTGTCAGAGCTTATCAAAGGTTTGCTGGCCACCAAGATAATTCAGCCGTCCACCTCGCCATGGGCTTCGCCCATTGTAATTATTATTAAGAAGAATGGGGTGGATATAAGGTTGTGCATCGATTACCGGCTGGTAACCGGCTGACTAAGCTGATGATTTATCCGATGCCGCTGATAAACGACCTGCTGGAGGACCTGGATAAAGTTTTGTGGTATTGCTCATTGGACATGGCCAGTGGATTCTGGGTGGTCTCTATGACCGACCGTGCACGGGAGATCTCTGCATTCGTGACGCCTTTCGGGTTGTTCGAGTGGAACCGGATGCCGTTCGGTCTGAAGAATGCTCCGCAGATTTATCAACGGCTGATAGATAACGCGCTGTATGGACACTTCAAGATCAAGGCGGATCAAGATCCGGCTCTGGTCGGGGATGTGTTTGCCGAAGGGGACCCGGACCCCGACCCAAAACCTTCAGTTTTGGGGCGGCGGTCTTACATTGATGACATTCTCGTTACGGCAACTACCTGGGATTTATTGTGTGACAAAGTGGAGAAACTGATGGTTACGTGTGAAAAGTGGAATCTTTCGATTAGTGTGGTTAAGAGTTTCTGGGGAAAGACTAAGGTAACCTATCTGGGTCATCAAGTGTCGATTGCCGGATTGGAGGCTAACCCGAAGGATTTGGAGTCCTTGAGTAATCTGCCTTTCCCGCGATCCCTAAAGGCTATGCAATCCTTTTTGGGCAGCCTGAATTATTACAGTCGGTTCATCGAGGATTTCGCAGTCTATGCGGCGGTCTTGTATGAGTTGCGGGAGGTGGATTACCATAAGTTGAGAGAGCAGGATAGGCAAGCGGAGACGCAGGCCGGGTCGGCAATTTCAGCCAATGAGGAAGCGCCCTTCTCGGATAAGTCAGCCAAAGGGGAAGCGCCCTTTTCGGGTAATTCAGCCAATGGGGAAGCGCCCTTTTCGGGTAGTTCAGCCAATGGGGAAGCGCCCTTGCCTGCCCAGACAAGCGACCGGCCGCTGAACCCCGACGCGGCCGGCCCGGACGATCATATGACCCGAGCGATGGTGGCCTTTGGCATGTTAAAGGCGAAGATGGCGACCACACCGGTCCTGAAACATTTCGATGTTAATAAGACCCCGGTGGTCATCATCTACGCTAACAAGTGGGCCATCTCGGCCGCCCTCGTGCAAGATCATGATGGAGTGTACTGTCCCGTGACCTTCACCAGCCGGACCCTGAAAGTTAATGAAGTTAATTACGGACTGGTGGATAAAGAAGTTCTGGCTCTATTACGGATCTTAGATGTGTGTTATACGATGCTGGTCTCTCGACCTATCAAAGTACTATCTAGACGGTCGACCCTATCGTGGCTCCTGACGGCGAATGGAATTGACGGCCGGCTGGGCAGATGGGCGGCTCTGTTGTCTCAGTGGTCCCTCGAAGTGATTAAGTGTACTAAGGGGGAAGAGGAAATACTGGGCACATTGGCTGCCAGCATTACCCCCAGGGCAGAAGTAGAGGAAGCCCTGATAGCGATCGCACCTCGGAAGCAGCCTCGACAAACTATCGTGTTGCCGCCGCCAACCGTGGGACCCACGGAGGAGCCAATGGTTTTGAGTTTCGATGGGTCGGCGAGTGTAAAGAAAGGGGTCGGGGCCTATAGTGCCATTTTGTGGAAGCTGCCCGAATGGAAAGCGATCGCGGCCGCCTCGGATTTCACGCCTGGCATCACGGTGAACGAAGCGGAGTATAGAGGACTACTGCTGTCCCTAGACCTGCTGGCTGGCCGGACACAGGGGCGGATCATCATATGCGGCGATTCCAACCTAGTGATCCGGCAAATCACCGGAGAGATAGATTGCAAGGCGCCGCGGCTGAGACTGCTAAACGATCGAGTTATATCCGCCCTGCGGAGATGGCCGGAACACGAATTGGTGCACGTCAAACGAGACTGGAATAAGAGCGCGGATCACTTGGCTACGCTGGCCATGCGCGACAACGTGGGGGTAACGGTTTCCGATCCGGCTCTGTTTTCAGACCTGACGGAGATCAACCGGCTGCCCGAGATCATCCATCCAGCCAACACGGAGGAGACAATCCGGGTGAACGCCGTTACCCGATCGCAGAAGCGTCGTTCTTCGGCCGATGGCCCATTATCCCCAGAAACAATGACCGAGGGGATAGTTCAACAGTTGCGAGCAGAGCGTATTCTCCAAGCGCAGAACGAGGAAGCGTGGATAGTGGATCTCAAGGCGTACCTTAACGGAGAAGTGAATAAACTGACCGCCGAACAAGCTAAGGAATGTTTCAAGCTGGCCCCGGATTACGAAGTGGACGAAAACGGGCTACTGTTCTTCTACCGAGACGCCGACCAGCCGGAGATCGAGAGAGATAGATCAGCCCGGCTAGTCATACCCGCTACTCTACAGCCGGATATTCTCCATCACTACCATGTGAGCTTGGAAGGGGGGCATCAGGGCATCGGCCGGACATATCACAAGGTCAAAACACATTTCCACTGGCGGGGGCTTTACCGTAGCGTGCAGGCCTACGTGGGGAGCTGTCCAGATTGCAAAACCGGGAAAGGCCGGCCGACCATCAGAGGACGGTCGCCTGGAAACATACAGGCCACTTATCCGTTTCAAGTTATCGCGATGGACCATATCCCGTCCACCCAAATCTCGAAATGGGTATACGGAGCTGCTGATCTGGACGGATTTGTTTACCGGGCTGGTTATAGCAAAGGCTAGCTCCACCCCTACCGCCCAACAGGTTGCGCAAAGTTACGAAGAATGTGTGTTCAGGCGTTTCGGGGCGAGCGAGGTCATCCGGCACGATAGGGAACCCGGATTTATGGCAGACGTATTCCGAGCTTTCAATAAAATCCTAGGGCAGAAGCAGAGCGCCACTATGGCTTACCGCCCGCAGGCGAATGGAAAGGCTGAAAGGATGGTCCAGACCCTAACCAGAGCCCTCAAGATGTACGTGGTGGAGGCGGACCAATGCGACTGGGACGAATATGCCGAGAGACTGGTCTTTGCTCTCAACTCGTCGTACGACCGGGTAAGGGGCGACACCCCTTTTTATCTGGCTTACGGATGGGATCCCCGATCCACTTTGGAAGCCGCCATACCAATAGGGTGCACCAGAAGCCGGGACAGAGACGCTCGCCGCTGGAGGATGGGAGTGCAGCGCCACTACTCACTGGCGAGGGAACAAGTAAACGAACGTCTCCGACAAGCAATCAAGGATCGCGCCGACCAAAACAACGACCGCGCCGGAGAACACGGCATCGAGCCCGGCTCCCGGGTGTGGCTGTATCTGGATCGGGTCAAGGAAGGCTATGCGCGGAAGCTGGCGCATATGTGGCATGGCCCCTTCCGAGTGGCAGAACGGGTCGGGGATCATGCAGTTAAGCTGGTCACGGCCGGTACGGAATACAGCGTGTTCCCGATAGTACATGTCTCCAAGTTGAAGTTGGCGAAGCACTTCCCGGACCGCCCGAATATACGCCTTGCAGGGGAAAATGACCGGTTAGATTTCGATGAAGCTCTGCTGCCGGAAGACAGTTGGGACAAACCGTTAGACCCGGACGAGTACGAGGTAGAAGAAATTTTGAACGTCCGGAACGGACGGAAAACCCGGTTTGGGCGGATTCACAGGGAGTTTCTCGTGCAGTGGAAAAATTGCGAGGAGCAGTCGTGGGTGGACGAGCTAGACTTAAACTGCGGAGCTCTAATGAGGGAATTCGACCGCCGGCGGGCTAGCCGGAACCGCTTCGGGGTTATGCAGACCCACGAAGAAGGTGGGACAGAGAACTAGCCTGCCCGGCCCCAGGGCAACAGGCACGGCCGGACCAGATAACACCACTCAGCCGAGTAATCGGTGGATGGAGCTAGTCGGGTCCGATCGGTCCTTTTTCGGAGTTATCTTCGATTCAGTATGGTGCCGGATGGAATGGTTTTCCGGAGTTGTCTTCGATTCAGTATGGTGCCGGATGGAGTGGTTTTCCGGAGTTGTCTTCGAATCAGTATGGTGCCGGATGGGAGAAGTCAGACGAAGAAGATGAGCAAGCGGTTACTTACGTAAAAAAATGGAAAGAAAAGTGTATTATCGAGGTTAACAGCCAGTAACAAATAAAAAGACGATGTATGCAAGGCTAGCCTCGTGGGACACCCTTGACGAAGCTCAGCGAAACTTGTTCCGGAGTCGGGGTACGCGGAGGCCAGGGTGACGATCGGGATCCTGCCGAAACTGGTTACGCCATGGATCCTGTTGGTCGAGCGCATCGAGAGAAGCTTGGAGAGTGGGAGCCTGACACTTGCCCAAACCTGGATACCAAGTCCCGCCTTCGGCCGAGATCCCGCTCTTCTCCACGCGGCGGTTGGCCAGATGTAGCATGATCGGGTGGAGAAAAATGTCCAAGTCGCAGTGGCCGCGTTGGATTCCATCGACCACGAAGTTGCAGACCTTAGCCCAGCCTTCAGTCGCGCGTTTGCGACGGTTCTTGCGGTCGATCCAGTACTTGGCTAGCTCGGGAGATTCGCGCCCGGCGGCAACAGAAATGCAAAGGTGATGAGTTGACTCCCAGATGGATTGTCCATGCCGGGAGAGGTACTCCTTGCAGACTTCCCGCAATTCCGCGAACCAGCCAGCACGGGGCAGGCCGATGTCCGGCATCTCTGTCGCCAGTATGGCCCAAGGTCCCTGTAACAGAATTGCGTTCAGCGGCCCAATCGCCACAAGCTTGGCATTCCAGTCCTCGGCCTTGGGCACAGCGAGGGCCGGTGGGAATATCCACAGCGGCGGACGAGTCAACGACTTGGTGACCAAGGCGCCAGTGAGGTCTTGGATACGCAGACCTTCCAACTGCACATTTGACCAAGGGACCGCCGCGGCCAGTTCGAGGGCCGTCATGACCTTCCGGCGGGGAATCCACAACGGAGGAGACTCCTCCGAGGATTCCTTGGACTCGTTCTCGTCGAAGGCGAAGGGGTCCGGGGAAGGCAATTCCTCAAAGTCCTCAGTGATAGACTCGTCAGAATCCAGCCCCGATAGGCCAGACGCTTCTTCTCCATCAGGAGAGGCGGTGGATGGACCTTGGGGATCATGAGGGGAGACGCTAAGGAGAGCTGAAGTAGTCGGAGCCTTCGACGAAGATCTGGCAGCGCGAGGAGGACGGGGGGACTTTCCTGAAGCCGGTGGAGCCGACATCGAAGTGGGCCTAGGACTCGGCCCGCTCTCCCCATGGACTAGAGCCGCGCTCACCGGCGCGGCGGACCGTTTGGGCCGTTTGGCTGCCACGGGGCCTTGAAGCGACGCAACCCGACTGGATCGGCGCTTGCCTTGGTGCCCAGGCGGATCTTCAGTGGACAGGGAGAAGCCGCCTGCTGGTTGACTGGCGCTGGCGGCGGGTTAGGGTCCTGGGAAGTATTCCAAATCCGTAAGCGAGAAACTTTTCCCGTATCACCAGTCGCTGGACCGGGGGCGGGAGTTCCCGCGTCAGATGTCTGAACGGCCGCGGCGGAATTAGCAGCTGACGGAAGAAGGGGCGTGGCGGAAGCGGCCTGACCAGGGTCCCGCGGACAGGCCAATTCAAGGAGGTGCCTGATAGCCTCCCGGATGGGAGCAGGACCCTTCATGAGACCTCTCACCCGGGACGCCGAAGCTGCTAGACGAGCCCGATCTTCCTTGAGAGAAGAATAGCAATCCGCACGCTCTTCCACAAGCCGAGTGAACGCCTCCCGGGCGTCACACACACCCGATTGGGTTTCAGCGTATGCGGCCTCAAGCTCCCGGACCCGGCGCTTCAAGTCGGCCGATGCATCGGCCGATTGATATAGCGCCTTCTGATACTTGGTTAGCTTCTTAGCAAGACGGATCCGGCGAACCTCCAGCTTGCCCAGTTCCTGCTGCGCGCCTTCCAACCGTTGAGAGAGCTTGATATAGCCGTCGTAGCGCGTCGTCAACTCACGCGCAGTCTGGAAAGACTCGATCATCAGGACACGGAGGTTCATGACGTTTTGGTCTAAGAGCATACACGGAGTGAATGAGTGGGGGGCGAACTAGAACAAGCGGAAGGTACTTACTTTGGATTTTCAAGGCAGCCATGACTTTCTGGTTTTGGACACGCTGTGAGTCCGACTGTTTTCGGAGGCGATCTCTCGCTTGGAGAAGGTCGGCGTTCTCGCTTTCCAGCTGGCCAATCCGGTCGCGAGACTGAAAAGTCGCTAGGACTTCCCGGACCCGAGATTCGTCCGCTTGCTGGCTAGCCAGCCGGGCGGTCGCAGCTAAATCGGTGTTCGCTTGCTCTAGACTGGCCACGCGAGCGGTCAACGCAGCGACTTGAGCTTGCAGAGCGGCCAGGTCAGGTTGCCCGGGGCGATGCTCTGGGCCGGCCTGATGAGCATCCGGTCCTACGGCCGATAGCTGGGTATTGACCGGGGAGTGGCCCGGCACAGGAGCAATGGGGGCGTTGCTGCGATCAGACATAGAGGCGTTGAAAATCGAAGTGTGGGAAATGTGATGAGCGCGTGCCTCAACCGTTGTGCGGCTGCGACAAGGCTCAGGGGCGGCTGTGGTGAAGTGCTCCCGAAGTTAACGGACTAATGATGATGGATGTTCGCACCGGATTGGCCGAAATGTTACCCTAAGCCGGATGCCCAGACCGGCCAGGAATAAGATGTAATTTGGGACTGCCCGGCACCCTTGTAGGCGGTCGGG
>MIQA02016837.1:0-11681 GCA_001887855.2 Sclerospora graminicola
CTCCCCCAACTCTCTCAGACGGCCACGTGTCCCTCATTAGAGGACTATTCGACCAACTCAAACAAGCCGGCATCAACACCGGCGTGTTTGATCCAAACGAGTTGTTTGATCTGAAGATGGACAAGTTGAAGGAGGCGTCCAGCGCCCTGCACGACCACTTGGTACCGCTAGTGGGTTGCTCGCGCCGTCGAAAAAGATGACAGCTACGACTGGAGTGGCGCCGTCCACGCCGCCGGCAACAAGCAAACCGGCCGGGATACACTCAGGCTCTTCGCAGTACGAGTCTGCCCCTTCGGAAGCGGACTCATCGGATTCATCGGTGGGTATCACCCGCATGACGCTTGGCCCAAGGGGAGCAGCGCGTGTGGCGACAGCCGTGAGACTTGGAGGACGTGAGGATCCGGGTACGCCCGAGCGGAAGAACGCCGGCCAGTACAGTGTACAGGCCTGGCGGACAGCGACGGCGGATCCAGAACCGAAGAAGGAAGACGAAGACGCGGACGGGCGAATTAAGAAAGAACGCCAATCTAACAGCCCTGCCTGCCCCTCAAGCCGCCCCTCAAGTCGCCTCAACTCAGGTGCCGGATCACCTGCAAAACATGTTCTCGGCGATGATGGAGCGATACTTGGAAGAGCAACGTCGGCTGAGCGCCAGCCGCGGCAGTCCGAAGTCACCGGACCAGCCCGCTCGTCGTGGAACACAGGCCCCCGAACCAGTCCAGTACTATGCGAGGGAGCCGAGTGATGGAGATATGGAGTCGGTGCAGTCCAAGCAAAGTGAACCCCATGCCGCCCCGCCGAGCCGTCAGACAGGTCGCCGGACCGGACGTCGGCCAACGAACAGGAAGCTGTCTCTCAGCGACGTGGATATGGAATCCGTCAGGTCGGCCAAGTACCATTACGATCCGGATGACCTGGATCTGGGGATGTCCCGCCGAGCCCATATGGCCTCGGCCCAAGCGTTTGACGCGGATTCGGGAGCGATCACGAGGGTGCGAATGTCGGCCACGTCCGAGCTGAAAGACTTCACCGGACGCGACGCGGACGAGGACCAGGCCCGAGGATGGTTGAGCAAGACGAAGTCGGCATTTCTCAGAGACCGGACGTCGGACTATGAGAAATGCCTGATCTTCGGGGATTTGATGAAGGGCCCAGCGAAACACTGGATCCAACAGCTCAGCCGGGAAACCCGAGGAAATTGGAGGGGATTGGCCGGTGCGTTCGAGGAGCAATACTGCGGAGCTGGAATGTCAGCGGCGCGACAATATTTCCACTCCAAGAAGCGACCGGATGAGACCCCCCTGGAGTATCTCCATCGTTTAAATGTCGCTGGCATGAGAGCGGATATTCCCGTTAAAGAAGATACCAGCCGGTCGGAAGCTGCCCGCGAACACGTGGAACTGTTCATCAGCACGTTGGACGATCGGGAGCTGGCAAACCAGCTGGCGTTACTGGGGGTGAAGAATACGACGGAGCTGGAAGTGACGTTGCGCACGTACCTAAGGGCGAAGAAGCAAGGCCCCAAGGCGGCAGTTGGAACCGGCCGTTTCAAGTCCCGATTTAACGCGGATCAAGGAGGCCGGCCGCCATCTACCAGGACGGCCCGAGCCGTCCGCATGGTCGCCCGAGAGTCAGACGCGACCAGCTCGGAAGAGGAGTATCAGCGATCTGGGGGCGAGTCTGAGGAGGAACAGTATCGGTACCTTTTCTCGGCAGAAGCCAGTCAGCCGTCCAGGCTGCCAGCCGGTTCCGGTCAGTCGAAGAGTTTTCCGGCTCGAGCTGACCAGGATTACCCTAGGCGCAAGTGCACCCACTGTGGGTCCATCAAGCATGACGACCGGAGCTGCTGGAAGCGGCTGACGTGCAAGAAGTGCGAGAGGAAGGGACACCCGGCGGAACACTGCCTGTTCACGTGTAAGGCTTGCGGGGAGGTGCATGAGGCGGGACTGTGCCCAATGGAAGAATTCTATAACCTGTTGAAGAAGTGGTACGTCCCGACCAAGCATTCTGGAATGTTGCCGCCCGGAGCGGAAAAGATGTTAAACTAGATCGCTCGCCAGGTTGGAATCTGGTTCGAGCCGAGCGGTCTAGTGTTAGTATCTATGCATATGTCGGTAAAGAGGATAATCAAGAAGCAAAGCAAAGGATAACCGACAATACATGTAAGTTTGACGATTACGTCACCCGGTCCCCGGCCGGTACGGCTGACCCCTTCCTGGTGAGCAGTATACGGACGGATGAGTATTCCCGGTCTGAAGTGCGAATGGAATTGAACTTGTTACCTGGCGAGTCGCGAGGTTATTGGAAGTATCACTCGCCGGATAAATGGTTCAAGCAGGCCAAGGCGGATGGAAAAATCAATAACCAGAAAGCTACCATGTTGTTCGATTCTGGCGCAGAAGTGTCTATCGTAGACACCACCTTTGCTCGTAAGGTGGGGTGTGAGATAGACGAGACGAAGCGGCAGGAATGTATAGGCATTGGAGAAAGTTCGTACATGACCCAAGGAAGGACAAGAGTCAAGATTACGTTAGCTGGGTCGTTGGTATATTACTTTACCGCCTGGGTAGGCAAGTTGGCCGGGCAGGATGCAATTTTGGGCATGGATTTTATGGTCCCGGCCGGTATACGGCTGGACTTATCGCATGGAACATTGACGTTGCCGGACGAGGTACAGATCCAGCTGGCCGGCCGGCGGCCCTTATATGGCGCCTACGTCCAGTTCCTCAAGCTAGGTCAGTTTGTAACGGTGCCAGTGGGAAAGGCGGTGGAAGTAATGTTACGACCGCACGACCGACGGAGTAAGTTATGGCTGACAAGGGGCGAGTGCTGGGTACCATCTGTGGTTAAAGGGAGTGGTCATCTCAACTTCATAAGCGTGACCAACATCTCTGAAAAACCCCTCACCTTGCATGAAGATGTGATTATTGGAATGTGGCTGGCCGAGGATAAAGTGCCCCGCCGGCCGGGCTATGTCACTGTTGGCTCAAGACGCTATATCGAGTGGCAAAACCTGGCTTTTCAGGCAACCACCGATCTGGTCAGCGAAGAGGAAGAATTAGAAGAGGACCAGACTCCGATGGTGGATAAACCCGAGTACCGGACCCCTTCTAAAATATTGACGCGGAGCCGGCCGTCGCCGGATCCGGCTGAATGCATTGACCGAAGCTACGCCCCGATCGCGGAACTGGTTTTGCCCACTCGGAAGGAGACGGACGAACGACAGAGTCGGGAGAAAGGGCCAAGCAGAGTTGCATATACGGTCAGCCCCGATGACGGTTGTGATGACCGAAGTGAAAGCGGATCGGCCCAGCCGGCCGAGCAGAATTCGGAAATAGCCGAAGGCGGATCGGCCCGGCCGGCCGAGCAGAATTCGGCGAAGCGGCCGAAGCCGATCAAGTCTGCATTCATGAAGGGGGCGAACTATATGTTGAAGGCATGGAAGAACAGATGGCGGTGCTACCTGAGGTGACCCCCTGCCCCCCAGCAGTCACTATCGACGATCTACAAGTGGGAGACCCGGATGTGAACACCCCGGAGGAGATCAGCAGATTGAAGGATATTATATGGAAAAGACGACATCTGTTGATCGGACCAGGGAACGCACTTCCTCCGGCCGCCCATGGGGCGGTTTGTGATATCGATGTGGGAGGTGCCAAGCCGGTAGCACAGAGATGCCGAAGAGTCGCCCCCCAATATCGGGAAAAGCTGTCAGAGCTTATCAAGGGTTTGCTGGCCACCAAGATAATTCAGCCGTCCACCTCGCCATGGGCTTCGCCCATTGTAATTATCATTAAGAAGAATGGGGTGGATATAAGGTTGTGCATCGATTACCGGCTGGTGAACCGGCTGACTAAGCTGATGATTTATCCGATGCCGCTGATAAACGACCTGCTGGAGGACCTGGATAAAGTTTTGTGGTATTGCTCATTGGACATGGCCAGTGGATTCTGGGTGGTCTCTATGACCGATCGTGCACGGGAGATCTCTGCATTCGTGACGCCTTTCGGGTTGTTCGAGTGGAACCGGATGCCGTTCGGTCTGAAGAATGCTCCGCAGATTTATCAACGGCTGATAGATAACGCGCTGTACGGACACTTCAAGATCAAGGCGGATCAAGATCCGGCTCTGGTCGGGGATGTGTTCGCCGAAGGTGACCCGGACCCCGACCCAAAACCTTCAGTTTTGGGGCGGCGGTCTTACATTGATGACATTCTCGTTACGGCAACTACCTGGGATTTATTGTGTGACAAAGTGGAGAAGCTGATGGTTACGTGTGAAAAGTGGAATCTTTCGATTAGTGTGGTTAAGAGTTTCTGGGGAAAGACTAAGGTAACCTATCTGGGTCATCAAGTGTCGATTGCCGGATTGGAGGCTAACCCGAAGGATTTGGAGTCCTTGAGTAATCTGCCTTTCCCGCGATCCCTAAAGGCTATGCAATCCTTTTTGGGCAGCCTGAATTATTACAGTCGGTTCATCGAGGATTTTGCAGTCTATGCGGCGGTCTTGTATGAGTTGCGGGAGGTGGATTACCATAAGCTGAGAGAGCAGGATAGGCAAGCGGAGACGCAGGCCGGGCCGGCAATTTCAGCCAATGAGGAAGCGCCCTTTTCGGTTATTTCAGCCAATGGGGAAGCGCCCTTTTCGGGTATTTCAGCCAATGGGGAAGCGCCCTTTTCGGTGCTAAGTATTTCAGCCAATGGGGAAGCGCCCTTGTCTGCCCAGACAAGCGACCGGCCGCCGGACCCCGACGCGGCCGGCCCGGACGACCATATGACCCGAGCGATGGTGGCCTTTGGCATGTTAAAGGCGAAGATGGCGACCACACCGGTCCTGAAACATTTCGATGTTAATAAGACTCCGGTGGTCATCATCTACGCTAACAAGTGGGCCATCTCGGCCGCTCTCGTGCAAGATCATGATGGAGTGTACTGTCCCGTGACCTTCACCAGCCGGACCCTGAAAGTTAATGAAGTTAATTACGGATTGGTGGATAAAGAAGTTCTGGCTCTATTACGGATCTTAGATGTGTGTTATACGATGCTGGTGTCTCGGCCTATCAAGGTACTATCTAGACGGTCGACCCTATCGTGGCTCCTGACGGCGAATGGAATTGACGGCCGGCTGGGCAGATGGGCGGCTCTGTTGTCTCAGTGGTCCCTCGAAGTTATTAAGTGTACTAAAGGGGAAGAGGAAATACTGGGCACACTGGCTGCCAGCATTACCCCCAGGGCAGAAGTGGAGGAAGCACTGATAGCGATCGCACCTCGGAAGCAGCCTCGACAAACTATCGTGTTGCCGCCGCCAACAGTGGGACCCACGGAGGAACTAATGGTTTTGAGTTTCGATGGGTCGGCGAGTGTAAAGAAAGGGGTCGGGGCCTATAGTGCCATTTTGTGGAAGCTGCCCGAATGGAAGGCGATCGCGGCCGCCTCGGATTTCACGCCTGGCATCACGGTGAACGAAGCGGAGTATAGGGGATTACTGCTGTCCTTAGATCTGCTGGCTGGCCGGACACAGGGGCGGATCATCATATGCGGTGATTCCAACCTAGTGATCCGGCAAATCACCGGAGAGATAGATTGCAAGGCGCCGCGGCTGAGACTGTTAAATGATCGAGTTATGTCCGCCCTGCGGAGATGGCCGGAACACGAATTGCTGCACGTCAAACGAGACTGGAATAAGAGCGCGGATCACTTGGCTACGCTGGCCATGCGCGACAACGTGGGGGTAACGGTTTCCGATCCGGCTCTGTTATCAGACCTGACGGAGATCAACCGGTTGCCCGAGATCATCCATCCAGCCAACACGGAGGAGACAATCCGGGTGAACGCCGTTACCCGATCGCAGAAGCGTCGTTCTTCGGCCGATGGCCCATTATCCCCAGAAACAATGACCGAGGGGATAGTTCAACAGTTGCGAGCAGAGCGGATTCTCCAAGCGCAGAACGAGGAAGCGTGGATAGTGGATCTCAAGGCGTACCTTAACGGAGAAGTGAATAAACTGACCGCCGAACAAGCTAAGGAATGTTTCAAGTTGGCCCCGGATTACGAAGTGGACGAAAACGGGCTACTGTTCTTCTACCGAGACGCCGACCAGCCGGAGATCGAGAGAGATAGATCAGCTCGGCTAGTCATACCCGCTACTCTACAGCCGGATATTCTCCATCACTACCATGTGAGCTTGGAAGGGGGGCATCAGGGCATCGGCCGGACATATCACAAGGTCAAAACACATTTCCACTGGCGGGGGCTTTACCGTAGCGTTCAGGCCTACGTGGGGAGCTGTCCAGATTGCGAAACCGGGAAAGGCCGGCCGACCATCAGAGGACGGTCGCCTGGAAACATACAGGCCACTTATCCGTTTCAAGTTATCGCGATGGACCATATCCCGTCCTTACCCAAATCTCGAAATGGGTATACGGAGCTGCTGATCTGGACGGATTTGTTTACCGGGCTGGTTATAGCAAAGGCTAGTTCCACCCGTACCGCCCAACAGGTTGCGCAAAGTTACGAAGAATGTGTGTTCAGGCGTTTCGGGGCGAGCGAGGTCATCCGGCACGATAGGGAGCCCGGATTTATGGCAGACGTATTCCGAGCTTTCAATAAAATCCTAGGACAGAAGCAGAGCGCCACTATGGCTTACCGCCCGCAGGCGAATGGAAAGGCTGAAAGGATGGTCCAGACCCTAACCAGAGCCCTCAAGATGTACGTGGTGGAGGCGGACCAATGCGACTGGGACGAATATGCCGAGAGACTGGTTTTTGCTCTCAACTCGTCGTACGACCGGGTAAGGGGCGACACCCCTTTTTATCTGGCTTACGGATGGGATCCCCGATCCACTTTGGAAGCCGCCATACCAATAGGGTGCACCAGAAGCCGGGACAGAGACGCTCGCCGCTGGAGGATGGGAGTGCAGCGCCACTACTCACTGGCGAGGGAACAAGTAAACGAACGTCTCCGACAAGCAATCAAGGATCGCGCCGACCAAAACAACGACCGCGCCGGAGAACACGGCATTGAGCCCGGCTCCCGGGTGTGGCTGTATCTGGATCGGGTCAAGGAAGGCTATGCGCGGAAGCTGGCGCATATGTGGCATGGCCCCTTCCGAGTGGCAGAACTGGTCGGGGATCATGCAGTTAAGCTGGTCACGGCCGGTACGGAATACAGCGTTTTCCCGATAGTACATGTCTCCAAGTTGAAGTTGGCGAAGCACTTCCCGGACCGCCCGAATATACGCCTTGCAGGGGAAAATGACCGGTTAGATTTCGATGAAGCTCTGCTGCCGGAAGACAGTTGGGACAAGCCGTTAGACCCGGACGAGTACGAGGTAGAAGAAATTTTGGACGTCCGGAACGGACGGAAAACCCGGTTTGGGCGGATTCACAGGGAGTTTCTCGTGCAGTGGAAAAATTGCGAGGAGCAGTCGTGGGTGGACGAGCTAGACTTAAATTGCGGAGCTCTAATGAGAGAGTTCGACCGCCGGCGGACTAGCCGGAATCGCTTCGGGGTTATGCAGACCCACGAAGAAGGTGGGACAGAGAACTAGTCCGCCCGGCCCCAGGGCAACAGGCACGGCCGGACCAGATAACACCACTCAGCCGAGTAATCGGTGGATGGAGCTAGTCGGGTCCGATCGGTCTTTTTTCGGAGTTATCTTCGAATCAGTATGGTGCCGGATGGAATGGTTTTCCGGAGTTGTCTTCGATTCAGTATGGTGCCGGATGGAATGGTTTTCCGGAGTTGTCTTCGATTCAGTATGGTGCCGGATGGAGTGGTTTTCCGGAGTTGTCTTCGAATCAGTATGGTGCCGGATGGGAGAAGTCAGACGAAGAAGATGAGCAAGCGGTTTCTTACGTAAAAAATGGAAAGAAAAGTGTATTATCGAGGTTAACAGCCAGTAACAAATAAAGAAGACGATGTATGCAAGGCTAGCCTCGTGGGACACCCTTGACGAAGCTCAGCGAAACTTGTTCCGGAGTCGGGGTACGCGGAGGCCAGGGTGACGATCGGGATCCTGCCGAAACTGGTTGCGCCACGGATCTTGCTGGTCGAGCGCATCGAGCGAAGCTTGGAGAGTGGGAACTTGACACTTACCCAAACCCGGATACCAAGTCCCGCCTTCGGCCGAGATCCCGCTCTTCTCCACGCGGCGGGTCGCCAGATGTAGCATGATCGGGTGGAGGAAAATGTCCAAGTCACAGTGGCCACGTTGGATTCCATCGACCACGAAGTTGCAGACCTTAGCCCAGCCCTCAGTCGCGCGGTTGCGACGGTTCTTGCGGTCGGTCCGGTACTTGGCTAGCCCGGGAGATTCGTGCCCGGCGGCGACGGAAATGCAAAGGTGATGAGTCGACTCCCAGATGGATTGTCCATGCCGGGAGAGGTACTCCTTGCAGACTTTCCGCAATTCCGCGAACCAGCCGGCTTGGGGCAGGCCGATGTCCGGCATCTCTGTCGCCAGTATGGCCCAAGGTTCCTGGGACAAAATTGCGTTCAGCGGCCTGATCGCCACTAGCTTGGCATTCCAGTCCTCGGCCTTGGGCACAGCGAGGGCCGGCGGGAATATCCACAACGGCGGACGAGTCAACGACTTGATGACCAAGGCTCCAGTGAGGTCCTGGATACGCAGACCTTCCAACTGCGCCTTTGACCAAGGGACCGCCGCGGCCAGTTCGAGGGCCGTCATGACCTTCCGGCGGGGAATCCACAACGGAGGAGACTCCTCCGAGGATTCCTTGGACTCGTTCTCGTCGAAGGCGAAGGGGTCTGGGGAAGGCAATTCCTCAAAGTCCTCAGTGGTAGCCTCGTCAGAATCCAGCCCCGATAGGCCAGACGCTTCTTCTCCATCAGGAGAGGCGGTGGATGGACCTTGGGGATCATGAGGGGAGACGCTAAGGAGAGCCGGAGTAGTCGGAGCCTTCGACGAAGATCTGGCAGCGCGAGGAAGACGGGGGGACTTTCCCGAAGCCGGTGGAGCCGACATCGAAGTGGGCCTAGGACTCGGCCCGCTCTCCCCATGGACTAGAGCCGCGCTCACCGGCGCGGCGGACCGTTTGGGCCGTTTGGCTGCCACGGGGCCTTGAAGCGACGCAACCCGACTGGATCGGCGCTTGCCTTTGTGCCCAGGCGGATCTTCAGTGGACAGGGGAGAAGCCGCCTGCTGGTTGACTGGCGCTGGCGGCGGGTTAGGGTCCTGGGAAGTATTCCAAATCCGTAAGCGAGAAACTTTTCCCGTATCACCGGTCGCTGGACCGGGGGCGGGAGTTCCCGCGTCAGATGTCTGAACGGCCGCGGCGGAATTAGCAGCTGACGGAAGAAGGGGCGTGGCGGAAGCGGCCTGACCAGGGTCTCGCGGACAGGCCAAGTCAAGGAGGTGCCTGATAGCCTCCCGGATGGGAGCAGGACCCTTCATGAGACCTCTCACCCGGGACGCCGAAGCTGCTAGACGAGCCCGATCTTCCTTGAGAGAAGAAAAGCAATCCGCACGCTCTTCCGCAAGCCGAGTGAACGCCTCCCGGGCGTCACACACACCCGATTGGGTTTCAGCGTATGCGGCCTCAAGCTCCCGGACCCGGCGCTTAAGGTCGGCCGATGCATCGGCCGATTGATATAGCGCCTTCTGGTACTTGGTTAGCTTCTTAGCAAGACGGATCCGGCGAACCTCCAACTTGCCCAGTTCCTGCTGCGCACCTTCCAACCGTTGGGAGAGCTTGATATAGCCGTCGTAGCGCGTCGTCAACTCACGCGCAGTCTGGAAAGACTCGATCATCAAGACACGGAGGTTCATGACGTTTTGGTCTAAGAGCATACACGGAGTGAATGAGTGGGAGGCGAACCAGAACAAGCGGAAGGTACTTACTTTGGATTTTCAAGGCAGCCATGACTTTCTGGTTTTGGACACGCTGTGAGTCCGACTGTTTTCGGAGGCGATCTCTCGCTTGGAGAAGGTCGGCGTTCTCGTTTTCCAGCTGGCCAATCCGGTCGCGAGACTGAAAAGTCGCTAGGACTTCCCGGACCCGAGATTCGTCTGCTTGCTGGCTAGCCAGCCGGGCGGTCGCAGCTAAATCGGTGTTCGCTTGCTCTAGACTGGCCACGCGAGCGGTCAACGCAGCGACTTGAGCTTGCAGAGCGGCCAGGTCAGGTTGCCCGGGGCGATGCTCTGGGCCGGTCTGATGAGCATCCGGTCCTACGGCCGATAGCTGGGTATTGACCGGGGAGTGGCCCGGCACAGGAGCAATGGGGGCGTTGTTACGATCAGACATAGAGGCGTTGAAAATCGAAGTGTGGGAAATGTGATGAGCGCGTGCCTCAACCGTTGTGCGGCTGCGACAAGGCTCAGGGGCGGCTGTGGTGAAGTGCTCCAGAAGTTAACGGACTAATGATGATGGATGCTCGCACCGGATTGGCCGAAATGTTACCCTAAGCCGGATGCCCAGACCGGCCAGGAATAAGATGTAATTTGGGACTGCCCGGCACCCTGGTAGGCGGTCGGGCGGTGCCTGGCTGGAAACCAAGTCGGCGGGCGAGGATAGTCGGATAAGCGGGCTGAGCAGACGGCAGGACTATGGAGGTTTGACGGCCGAGGCGCGGATGGCGGACGGCCAAGATGGCGGACTGTTCGTAAGGATGGAGTGGAAGGAGCCCGGAAGAAGAGGATTGTTCTAGTGGAAAGAGTATGCACCGGGATCGTAGGAAGGGCTGCCAAGGGACTGCTAGCGTCAGCGGCCGAGGGGCGCGGATGGGTGGCTATCCGGCCGAGCCGGTCGGGTACAATGTACCATTCGGACTGGTACCATATGGGTTCAGTGTACCGGCCGGGTTGGTACCATTTGGGGTTGGTGTACCGGCCGTACCGGTACACAGAGTCGGAGTTAGCCGGGTTGCGTGGGTAAGATACATGACTGGTCAGGCGTGTTATTTGAGGTAGGTTACACAAAGGGAGTATTGGACATAGGATAAATCAGTATACGTTTCGCTTTCTTAGACGCAAGTCGCTTTTATTGGTTCACGGCAGAGGCTAACAAGGTCCCCTCTCGCTGTTATTGGTTTGCCCGGGGAAGGTTAAGTTAACCCACCGGAAGTCCCCTGACCGGGAGTCGCGGCGACTTCGTATACTCACCTCAAGTCGCCCGTGTTTTGAACACGGTATCAAGTATTGGGAAGTGGTGACATTTGGCCTTCTGTGGATACACATTTGGATTCGCCCTTCATTGTTATTGGTTTAGCTGGCCGATCGATTATTCTCGGTCCAGCCGGTACTATACAAACTTCAAGTGTCCTATTGGTTTAGCTGGCCGATCGACTATTCTCGGCCCAGCCGGCACTATACAAAGTTCAAGTATATTACCCAACGAGCTCCCCGGTGACGATTTCCGCCCAGGAGCTACCCCTAGTCCTACACTTCATCTCCCTATTGGACGGATTTACACTTTTCGCCCTAGGGTCCATCAAGAGAGCTAACCACCCAGTACTGACGGGTACACAAGGTGAGCTTTTAACATGCAACATTCGAGAAGTCGCGATCAAGCGGATGGAAGCGACCGATCCAGCCGGCCTCAAGCCGGGTCGGATCATGACTCGGATGGACGGAGTACCCCCTCCGGTAGTCAGTCGTCTGGGACCCCCGTGGGTGTTCGCGTCTCAGGAAGATTTTCTGAGAGCGACTACACCACAATGGTG
>MIQA02016840.1:0-14354 GCA_001887855.2 Sclerospora graminicola
CCCCCGTCTCGAGAAGGTCATCCCCTCCGACCTGACCAAGATCATCGTTTTTCGTCACCGAGTCCACCTGAGTGAGTGTAACCACCCCCGATCAACGGGTACACAAGGTGAGATGAAATTAAACATAGATCCTGACGCGCATGAAGACCGGCCAGATGACCGGGAGGATCAGATCAGTCACCATAATGGTGATTCATCTGATTCTGATGCTGATCAGGATCAACGGAGTACCCCCTCCGATAGTTGGTCGTCCGGGCCAGTGGGTATCCGGATTCCACCCAAGACTTCGGTCATGGATTTGGAAATCGGCTCCACCACAATGGTGCGCGTGCCCGGATTCGAACCAGGGATATCACCGTGATTCCTTTGATGATGAAAAAGATGTGAAAATCAAAGTGGAGGAAACTTTTTCGGGTGTATTGGAGGAAGGCGTATCGCTTCCGATGCTGTCCATATCTAAAGGAAGCGATGGTCGACCTGGTCTGGTGGAGTGCCAGGTCGAAATTAAAGATGAAACAACTCCCCACATGGCCCCGATCGGGGCCGATCTGGGTTATAGTAAAGTTGACTATAACCCAGGAAAGGATCGAGGTGTTAACCTTGATCCTATGCATAAGAAGAAAATGGAAAAAGACAGAAAAAACATGGGGGCGGATCATTGTGATCCACCTAAAAAATATGTGAAACCTAAACCGAAGATCTTCGAGGAAGACGAAGAGAAGATCGAACCAGCCGAGAAGACCACTGTCCAAGATGTGGAACGACTGTTCTATCTTCGAGAGTTTCACAAGTTCCTGGCTACCAACCGAGTGATGAAGATCATTAAACCTAAGATCATCGGGAAGCTTGAAGGTCGAGCGACACGGCCGGTGATCACAGGCAGTCAACTTGATCTGATCAGAAACCTCTTGGCGCAGATCGACGAAGTTGGCTTCACTACTGGTGCCTTCGACGCGAATATGCTGTTCGATCTGGATCAAGAGACGATCAGAGAAGCTATGACAACTCTGTATGATCACCTTGCCTCGTTACTAGGGGCGAACCCAGTGGTCCAGTCGCCGATCGCGGATCCTTTGCACCGATCACAGTTGGTTGAGTATCCTATGGATATTGAGTCGATATATCAATCGTCATCACAATCTGGAGCGGCCTCCACCGACTCCTCGGTTGGGATCACACGTATGACGTTGGGCCCGAAAGGGATCAAGCAGATCGACCCCAAGATCGAGTCGCAGAACAGGAAAAGGAAGCCTGAACCTGGTCGAGTCGGATCGGACGATAGTTTTGAAGATGCTCAGGAAGTGCCACAGAACAATCCGACTCCCAGCACTGGTCATACCAACATACCGGAGGTCCCAGAACAATTGAAAACCATGTTCGCGACTATGATGAACCGATTCGCGAGTGAACAATATGGATTACCTCAGTACGCACCTGGGCAAGGACAACCATGGCGATCAGCATCAAACATGAATCAATCCGCTGAGAAACTGATCAAGAAACCCGTGGACGTGGATATGGAATCGGTCCGATCAGCCGGAATTGTTCGATCGATATGTCAGGCCAGTCACCAAGATCGATTTCACAGATCACCCCCACGTAGTGATGTGGACATGGAGTCAGAAGGCGAGATCAGTCAGCATTTCGATCCGGATGATCTGGACATTGAGATGCCTCGTAGGGCGAATATGGCCTCCGCGCAGGCATTTGACAGTGATTCCGGAACGATCACCCGAGTGCGAATGTCCGCGATCTCGGAATTGAAAGATTTTACCGGCAAGGATATGGATGATGATCAGGCCAGAGCTTGGTTGAGTCGGACTAAATCAGCTTTTCTGAGAGACAAGTTACCGGAAGGTGAAAGATGTCTGATCTTCGCTGATCTAATGAATGGTCCGGCCAAGAACTGGCTTAAACAGCTGAGTCGAGAAAGGCGTTTGAAGTGGCCTCGTTTGTGTGAAGAGTTTGAAGAACAGTATTGCAATTCGGAGGTGTCTGTCGCTAGACAGTACTATCACATGAAGAAAAGATCCGACGAAACACCGATCGAGTACTTACATCGGCTGAATGTTGCTGGTCTACGCGCGAAAATGCCGCTCAAGGACCCACGACACCCGGATATAGCCCGCGAGCATGTCGAACACTTCATTGGTACTCTGGATAATAGCGATCTGGCGGATCAGCTAACCCTGCTCCGTATAAAGGACTCAGAGCAACTGAAACTGAATCTGAGGACGCTGCAGCGAGCCAAAAGTCGATAGCCCAAGGTCGAGGTAGGATCGAACCGATACCGGTCAAAGCCACACCCTGATCAGGGCAAGATACCGGCAGCACGACCAGCCAGAGCAATTCGGATGATCACGAAGGAATCAGACAGTTCAGGTTCGGAAGAGGAAAGTGGTCAGTCAAGTCTGAGCTCGGACGAGGAACAGTACCGTCATATCTTTACGACGGAGCCAGTGTATCGCCCGAGATCATCGGCTAATGGCATGGATGGACGGAAACCTGGTGGTATTCAACCTGATCAGGACCGATCTCGTAAGAAATGTGTGCATTGTGGGTCGACCAAACATGGAGATCGTGATTGTTGGAAAAGAATTACGTATGGAAAATGTGATCGTAAAGGTCACCCTTCTGACCATTGTTTTTTCGTGTGCAAGACCTGTGGGAAGGTTCATGACGCCGGCGCCTGCCCTATCGAAGAATTCTTTAATCTGATGCGCAAGTGGTATGTGCCGACTAAGCATGCTGTTATGCTTCCACCAGATGTCGAGAAGATGTTAAACTAGATCGCTCGCCAGGTTGGAATCTGGTTCGAGCCGAGCGATCTACGTTCTGCATTTATGCATATGTCGGTAGCGGAGATAAGTTTGAGGAAAAGAAGATAACCGACAATACATGTTCTAATTCAAATTGCATCGATCGGTGTCCGATCTACAGTCTCAGAGTGGATGAATATTCCCGATCGGACGTGATCATGGAGTTGGATCTACTGCCCGGTGAATCCCGAGGATACTGGAAGTATCACTCTCCCGACAAGTGGTTTAAACAGGCTAAAGCTAATGGAAAGATCAACAATGAAAAAGCCACTATTTTATTTGACTCTGGGGCGGAAGTCTCGATCATCGACTCCGCCTTTGCTCGTAAGGTGGGATGTCGTATAGACAGTACCCAGAGGCAAGAATGTGTTGGGATCGGAGAGAGTTCATATATGACGGAAGGACGATCACGTGTGAAGATCACCCTGGCAGGATCCCTGGTCTACTATTTTAACGCTTGGGTTGGCCGGCTAGCCGGTCAAGACGCGATATTGGGGATGGATTTTATGGTACCAGCCGGTATACGACTTGACCTGTCTCATGGAACCCTGACTCTGCCGGATGAAGTGCAGATTCAGTTATCTGGCCGACGACCTTTGTATGGTACTCATGTACGGATGTTAAAGATGGGTCAGTACGAGAACATTGGAGTATCCCGATCAGTCGATGTCATGATTCGGTCGAGTGATCGGCAACAGAAATTGTGGCTGACCCCTGGTGAACGTTGGGTACCAACGTTCGTTAAAGGTATCGGCCGATCAAGCTACATCAGAGTCACAAATATATCCGATCAGCCGCTGATCATCCACGAAGATATGATCTTAGGGATGTGGTTACGTGAAGGGAAAGTACCCCGACAGATCGGATATGTTTCAGTGGGATCACGAAGATACATTGAATGGCAGAATCTGGCTTATCAAGCCACAACGGACATGATCAGTGACGAAGATTTAGCGGATGAAGATACCTCACCTATGGTCGAGAAGCCGGAGTATTCTACGCCGACCAAGCTGCTGATCAGGAGGTCACCGATCGAAGCGACTAGGGAAGGCCGGGCCAAAGAAGGTCCACAGATATTGAGTATAATTAGGCCCGGCTCACCGAAAACAACGTACCCAGCTAGCGGAAAGGACAGTGAGCACGATCATGAGGAAGAAAAGGAGGATGAACCAGCTGAATTCATTACAGAGGAGGGTGAATCCGAAGTAAACCATCAGTCGAGTGACGTACAAGGGGCGATTCAAGATGATGCCGATCAGAAAAAGGTAGATCAGGTGGACGAGCATGTGTGTATACACGAAGATGGCGATGAGTATATTGAAAGTATCGAGAAGCAGATGGCTGTGTTACCGGAAGTATCACCAAACATGCCAGAAGTCACCATGGAAGATTTACAGGTCGGTGATCCCGAAGTGAACACGCCCGAGCAGATCGATCAGCTAAAGAAGATCATCTGGAAGAGGCGTCACTTACTGATGGGGAAAGGTAACGCCCTACACCCAGCCGCATTCGGAGCTGTTTGTGATATAGACGTGGGAAATGCGAGGCCGATCGCTCAGCGTTGCGGTAAAGTTGCACCTCAATACCGGGGAAAAGTTATCCGATTTGATCAAGGGTTTGCTGAGTACTAAGATCATCCGACCATCAACATCGCAGGGGGCATCACCGATCGTGATCGTGATTAAGAAGAATGGGGTTGATATTCGATTGTGTATCGACTATAGAATGGTGAATCGCCTCACGAAGTTGATGGTCTACCCGATGCCCCTGATCAACGATTTATTAGAGGATCTGGATAAAGTTTTATGGTTTTGTTCGCTGGATATGGCTAGTGGTTTCTGGGTGGTTTCGATGACTGATCGCGCTCGCGAGATCTCGGCTTTCGTTACACCTTTCGGGCTTTTTGAATGGAATCGGATGCCGTTTGGATTAAAGAATGCCCCACAGATCTATCAGAGGCTGATCGACAATGCTCTCTATGGATATTTCCAGATCAGTGCTGATCGGGAAGCCACCGATCTACACGATGTGTTTACGGAAGGTGAACCAGACCAAGATCAGGGCCGATCAGTGTTGGGAAGGCGATCATATATAGATGACATCTTGATCACAGCAACATCCTGGGATATGCTATGCGATAAGGTCGAACGACTCCTGAACACCTGCGAAAGCTGGAATTTGTCGATCAGTGTGGTTAGGAGTTTCTGGGGTCAACCCAAGGTCGCTTACCTCGGTCATAATGTGTCCATCCAAGGTTTGGAGGCGAACCCGAAAGATCTGACCGCCCTCAGCAACTTACCTTTTCCCCGATCACTGAAGTCCATGCAATCCTTCCTCGGATCTCTAAATTATTATAGCCGATTAATCGAAGACTTCTCGATTTACGCCGCTATACTATATGAACTGAATGAAGTGGATTATCATGGGCTACGAGAACGTGATCGGGTAGGAAGATCACCGATTGAGACAGATCGCGACGTTGAAGTTACTGAAATGGATCTCAAGACTAGATCACTGATCGATCGAACTGATCCAGGGTCAGAGGACCATATGAAGCGAGCTATGGTAGCTTTCAGTATGTTGAAGGCGAAGATGATCTCGACGCCGATATTGAAACACTTCGATCCGGAGAAGATTCCCGTGGTGATCCTATATGCCAGTAAATGGGCAATATCAGCCGCACTGGTCCAAGATCACGACGGAGTTTATTGCCCGGTGACGTTCACAAGCCGAACATTAAAACCGAACGAAGCTAACTATGGTATTGTGGATAAGGAAGTGCTAGCATTATTACGTGTATTGGATGTTTGCTACTCTATGCTGGTAACTAGATCGATTAAGGTATTATCCAAGCGATCTAGTCTGGCGTGGTTACTATCCGCGAGGGGTTTAGACGGAAGACTGGGGCGATGGGCAGCGGTGTTATCTCAGTGGACTCTGGAGATCATTAAGTGCACCAAGGGCGAAGAAGAAATTCTTGGAACACTAGCAGCCAGCATCACGCCCCGATCAGAAGTCGATGAAGCCCTGATCGAGGTCGCTCCTCGGAAGCAACCACGTGAATCGATCACTATACCCCCACCGATCGTCGGCTCAGAAGAAGACCTGATCGTTGTAAGTTTCGACGGATCAGCGAGCGTGAAGAAAGGCGTGGGGGCGTATAGCGCGCTGTTATGGAAACTGCCTGAATGGACTGTTATATCGGCCGGTTCAGATTATACTCCAGGTATCACGGTCAATGAGGATGAATATCGTGGTCTGCTGCTAGGTTTGGATCTCTTGCAAGAGCAAAAGATCGGAAGAGTAATCATATGCGGAGATTCAAACCTAGTAATTCGGCAGATCACTGGAGAGATCGACTGTAAAGCGCCGCGGTTGAAACTACTGAATGATCGCGTTATGAAAGCTTTACGTGGATGGCCAAGACATGATCTTTTGCATGTGAAACGTGATTGGAATCGGAGTGCAGATCACCTAGCCACTATGGCCATGCGTGATCAGACCGGATCAACAGTTACTGATCAAACGTTGCTGGAAGAACTGGTGGAGATCAATAGGCTGCCTGAGCTGATCCGTGTGGAAGATGAAAGGAAGCAGCCCAGATCTCAATCATGACGAGATCACGAACCAGATCACCACCCAACAGAACACCCTCTCGAGAAAGCCTAACAGAAGAAATAGTACAAGAGATGCGGATCGAAAGAATTCTCAAGGCACAAGACGAGGAAAAATGGATCGTTGATTTGAAAGCGTTTCTAAAGGGTGATCTGGAGAAGCTGAGCCAGAGTGAAGCAAAAGATTGTGCCAAGATCGCGTCCAACTACGAGATCGACGAAAATGATCCATTGTTTTACTATGTCCAAGCTGATCAGGCCGATGCAGATTTGGACCGATCGGCAAGGCTCGTGATCCCGGAGACTTTACAAGCTGATATCTTACACCATTATCACGTCAGTTTAGAGGGTGGCCACCAGGGCGCAGGTCGAACGTATCACAGGATTCGCAAACATTTTCATTGGAGAGGCTTATATCGAAGTATACAAAAATTTGTCGGGACATGTACGGATTGCGAAACCGGAAAAGGTATGCCAAACATCCGGGGTAGATCACCTGGAAATATCCAGGCGACCTACCCTTTCCAAATGATAGCGATGGATCACATACCGTCCCTGCCAAAATCGTTCAAGGGCAACACAGAGGTGCTGATCTGGACTGATCTGTTCACGGGATTGGTGATCGCGAAAGCGGGATCTACCCGAACAGCCCAACAAGTCGCTTGCAGTTACGAAGAATGTGTTTTTCGACGGTTTGGGGCCAGTGAAGTGATCAGACATGATCGTGAACCAGGTTTCATGGCCGAAGTCTTCCGATCATTCAATCAGATGCTTGGCCAGAAACAGAGTGCGATCATGGCATACCATCCGCAGGCGAATGGTAAGGCCGAACGTATGGTACAGGCGCTAACCAGAGCTATCAAGATGTATGCCGCGGACTCCGCTCAACAAGATTGGGATGAATATGCAGAGAGACTGGTGTTTGCGTTGAATTCCTCTTTCGATCGGATCAGGGGAGATACTCCGTTCTACTTGGCGTATGGTTGGGACCCCCGATCTACCATCGAGTCGGTGATCCCTGTTGGATGCACCCGAGGTCGAGATCGCGAAGCTCGTCGATGGCGTATGGGACTCCAAAGTCACTACCAACATGCGCGGGAGCAAGTCAACGAACGATTGCGGAGGGCCATCCAAGAAAGAGCTGATCGGAACAATGATCAGACCGATTCGCATAATATCGAGCCGGGATCAAGGTTTGGCTTTAATTGGATCGCGTGAAAGAAGGATATGCCAAGAAGTTAGCACATCTGTGGCATGGACCGTTCCGTATAGCCGAACAGATCGGTGATCATGCCGCTCGGCTGATTACTGCAGGTACCGATTACGGAATTTTCCCGATCGTCCACTTGTCGAAGCTGAAACTGGTTCGAGAATACCCTGATCGGCCTAAAACCAGGCTGTCATGCGATGATCAGCCAAGGTTTGACTTCGACAAAGCTCTCTTACCCGAAGACAGTTGGGAAAGAACGTTGGACCAGAACGAATTTGAAGTGGAGAAGATTTTGGATACCCGATCAGGCAAAAGGACCCGATTTGGCCGAACCCATCGTGATTACTTGGTTCGGTGGAAGGGTTATGACGATCCCGAGTGGGTAGATGAGCGTGATCTAAACTGTGGAGCTCTATTAAGAGAATTTGAACGTGATCGGGTGAGACGAAATCGATTTGGAGTGATGCAAACCCACGAAAAAGGCAACCAAGAATCTCAATAGCCTGGGTTGACACATTGTGACCGATCAGCCAAATGTAATGATCGAGCAAGTGGAGATCAGGGTGGTTGAGCTGGTTCGGAGTAAATGGATACATATACATACATATAATGCACAAGAACTACATTTGCATACATGCGAGCGACCGACATACAAGATGGAGACAATAATGAGACCTGAACAGGAATGTGAATATGGAACGTGAAATCATCAAGAACTGTCGTGATATATTAATGAATATGGAAAACGAAACGAAAGCTGGTTGTCACGACAATCACAGGCCATACTTCGTGCGCAGGCGAGAAACCGCGAACCCTGGATGATCCATGGGGCTTGATCGGAACTGGTTCCGCCAAGGCTCCTGCTGATCGGTCCAGATCAGGCAATCACGCAACGTGGCGACCGGAGTTGGATGCCCATAACCGGGATACCACTCCCCGCCGTCAGCCTTGAGTCCTCGCGATCCCGCCCGACGAACAGGTAAATGCAGCACGGCAGGAAACAAGAAAACACCCAGATCGCACTCGCCGCGCTGAATCCCGTTGACCACATGATCGCAGATCGCGGCCCAGGCAGCCCCGGCTTTGGTGCGTCGACGCTTGCGAGCATGATAGTAATGCTCGATCCACGCGTCCTTGCGCATCGCCGCCGTGATAGGGAAATGGTGGGTCGCCTCCCATATCGCTTGAATATGTTCCTGGTAATACAGGGCCAAACGTCCCTGCAGATCAACAAACCAGGGTTGATTGGGAAACGCCAGCCCGGGCATAGGTGTCATGAGGACATCTTAAGGTGCTGAATCGATCAGAAGCTCAATAGCGCCTCTGGTCAGCACGCTCGGTTGCCACTGCCTATCCTTGGGCGCCGGCGATCTTGTCGGCAAGATCCAGCCTGGCGGGCGGGACCACAAGCGAGGGACAAGTTTGTGCCTCACAGCAAGAACCTGGGGCGTCAGATCCCATACCTGATCAGCACATCAAGGTTTCCGAGTGGCCATGTGAGCAGAAGTCGGCTTGCCCTGCATGACGACATATAAATCCATGAACCTTTGGTTCGGATTATAGCTGTTATCGTCCTGCTCGATCGACGATCGGCTCGCCGGGATGAAAACGCCCGTGAAATTGAGTGGTGGGGCGATCACTGCCCTATTAGCCGGTGGAGGAACGTTGGGATCAGCCGGAGCCGGTGTTTCCTCCTCGAGATCATCGTCGTCCTCGTCCTCAGACTCAAGCAAAGCGCTGGCCTGGGTCAGAGAATTCACGCCTGACAGGGTTGGCACTGGAGCACGGCGATCAGTACTGCGCGATCGGGACAGAACAGACAACGTCCTCTCGTCCAGATCAGTCGACTCATCGTCCGAGTCAACCATGAGACGAGAGCGCTTGGCGGGAGACATCTTCTTCTTTGACGAGCTGGTCCGTTTGCGTTTCGCAGAACTCAAGATCGAGGAGGCTGATCTCGAAGTCGCTGGTAAACGGGATGGAGTAGACGCAGAAGCCGCTGCAGTGCTGATCACGGGCTGATCAGCACTATGGGCCGGCAAGGAAGCAACGGAAGACGCTGGTGATGGCGGGGCAGACTCGGAAGACTGTGGTGGTTCCAGACGGAGTGAAGGAGCTGATCAGCCCAGGAAGCCGTTGTAAAGCCGTCCGAACTGACCCCGAACCGGTGTTCGGGTTGGTCCACCTCTCCATAGTCTGCACCGCAAGGGTCCTCAAGTCGGCGTTATGCTGGAGCCAGGCGCGATCATCGAGCTCTAGGGTTTCAAGTTTAACCCGAGCAAGATTAAGCTCGTGCCGGCAATCTTCAGCTGCCTTCCGACTCTCGCACAACCTTTTCTGTATGTCAGTGCGGCCGATGCGAGAATCGGAAAGTTGCTTGGCCAGGAGCTGGACCTGCTCATTCGAGTAGTGAACCTCGACTTCCCGACGCTCTACGTCCTCGGCAGTGCAGATCTTGTCGCGAAGCAGCTGATCACGGTCGAGACGGTGATCATCGAGCCGTTGTAGATGATCCACCATCTCGACCATCGAGTCTTTCATTGCCTCAATACGTTCGTCTGGAAAAAAACATGGAGAGTCATATACGGATTACAGAAAAAGTGAATGGGATAAACGTACCTTGATGGCGGATGGTAATAGTCAGCGAACCGATCAGCGACTGTAAAGAGGCGACGGTGTCCGAAGGCCTGGAGAGGCGCAGAGTAGCGAGGTCAGCTGATAGCTGATCACGCTCCACCGTCAAACTCTGAACGCGATCAGTCATGTCTTGCAAGTCTTGGCCAAGTCGGTCGTGATCTAGCCGGAGAGTCGACAGCTGGGCAGCCAGATCAGCGGAATCACGTGCCAAGGAAACAGCAACGATCCGACGGTCGGATAACTCCGCGTTAAGTGCCCGATTGGTATCATACAGAGAAACCAACTCGGGAATTGCACTTCGGTGTTCCGACCGTAATCTGCAAGCTTCCATGGACCCCAACGTGAGTGGACCCTATCCATCTACTAGACGAGCGAGCTGCTCCAAGTAACGGAGGGGGCGATCTGAAGAAGGTCGAGCGGGAGGGTTCCAAGGCGGGCGATACGGAGTCATGGTTGTCGTGGGACGGATGAGGCTGGTCGTGATCGGCGCCGAAGTCGCGATCGGGGCGCTCGCGGGATCAGTCGAACTGGAAACGGAAGGCGAGGCAGTGATCGGGCAGGCAGCCAAAGATGACGAAGAAGGAAGAGGAGATCGGCTCGAGTCAGCTATGGTGATCGTCAAAAAGGAAATTTGGAAGTGAATGAGTCGAACTGCAGTCGTTGCGCGGCTACAGTTAGTCTCTGGGGCGGCTGTGGTAAAGCGATCAGAAAATGTTGAGAACGAAGTGGAGCACACATGGCCGTTGATTGGTGACGATGGAACACCCATCAACATATGACGGTTGATGGGTCGGAAGGGCCGATCGCATTTACGATGAAAAGGTGGCGGACAACGGGTATTCACGATGTTAAGAAATCAGCCAAGTACTGTCACTACGCCCAGTCCCAGACACGGGTGGAACGATGGAGATCACGATCAAGATCGTTATCACAATTACTAAGTGGAGTTCCCGTGGATGGGAAACGAGGTGAGCAACTGTTGACATGACGTGTCAGGGACAGCCGTCTAGCCGATCTATGAACGGTATAGTGGTTGAAGTTGATCATGACACGAAGTTACGGCCTGATCGGCCGATTATGCCCGAGAAATGAAGATTAGTTGTGGAATAAAGTCGGGCATGTGGAGTGGCAGGCTGTGTGAGTGATGATAACCGATGGGCTTGTCCAAGGATGACGTGACAAGGCCTGATCACGCCCGATCAGCCGAGATCGGTGTTATATGGTTGCCCCGACAGGGTATGAAGGTCGGAAGTATGGCTGAACAGATGAATTGAGTCGTTGCGATGGTGACTCAGAGGGTTCCCGAGGTGATCAAGGGCTGATCGCCCTGATCACTGCCTGACATTCGGCCGATCGCTATGCCGATCGTGATCGGGGCTGATCAGCCTCAAACCGGCGTTCAAATGCGAAAGCAAGGAGAGTTCTCGGTTAAGTCGGGCTGGATACGAAGTGGACAAGTGTCAGAAGAGCAGATCTCAAGTGGTTTCAAAGTCGTTTATCGAAGATCGGAATGGGTTGAAGATCTTTATAGGAGTCGGGTCGTGATCAGGGCAGAAGTGGTACAGATCAGCTTGAAGGTGCAGCCAGGATGGGCAAGGTGGTGCTACGCAACCGTGCGACGAAGTAAATAGGTTCGAAGTATAAGTCAGGCATGAGTTGATGTATGGTACACAGGTATAGGACATTGCATATATAATAACAGGTTTAGATTTTCCCCCTAAAGCAAAGAGTCGCTCCGCCACGTGTGCGGTCATTGGGAACACAGGGTTGATTAGTCCCCTCTTGCTCATCTATTTCCCGGTTAAGACGCGCTTAGACGCATTTTGGCTTACCGGAAGACCCCCGACGGGCTTGTTTTAGGTGAACAAACCTCACCCTCAACGCACACGTGTTTGGAACACGTCAATAATATTGGAAAAGGTTTTGTGGAGATAACGTTTGTGGATTACTGTGGAAGATCGTGGTTTGATCGCGTTTTCTTGGTTTCGTTATATATATCTCTCATTGGCTGGCCTGATCAGACGAGCTTTCTTGATCAGTGCCTAGATACTGATTAAGTATCGACCCCAACCCGTTCTCCGGTGAAGATTTTCACCCGAGGACACCCCCCGTCTCGAGAAGGTCATCCCCTCCGACCTGATCAAGATCATCGTTTTCGTCACCGAGTCCACCTGAGTGAGTGTAACCACCCCCGTTCAACGGGTACACAAGGTGAGATGAAGTTGAACATAGATCCTGACGCGCATGACGACCGGTCATGACCGGGAGGATGAGATTAGTCACCATAATGGTGATTCATCTGATTCTGATGCTGATCAGGATCAACGGAGTACCCCCACCGATAGTTGGTCGTCCGGGCCAGTGGGTATCCGGATTCCACCCAAGACTTCGGTCATGGATTTGGAAATCGGCTCCACCACAAAAGCAAACGCATGAGATCACGCAAAAATTTGTCGGTTCGCCTCCGCCCTCGCCGCCGGCTAGCTTCAAGTCGAGGGACAAACGATGTTATGTACCACGTCTCGAAACAAAGCAGTCAGGATAAGCATAGACCAAACTACCTGTCACTGGCGGCTTCTTATCTAGCAACCCCAGTGGCTGCTACAACCCTTGGTATTCTGGCAACTATGGCTTCTCTTGCCATCTTCAAGATGCGCAACGCTTTGCACAATTGAATCTTTATTTTGGTGTGAGTGATGGTGTGCGCCCAAATCCGAATCTGAATTTTTTTTTACCGAAAAGCCATATTAAGCTTTCAAATATGTGTGTTTACGCTTGGAAACAGCAAGGCTGTCATTTTAACTACGTAAAAAGGAATGATTTGTACCTTTTTGTAGTTTATTTTGGGGGCTGCAGCGAGTGGGATTCTACCGTGGGGTACAAATTCCGTTTATCATATCTTAGCTGCGTGTCGGAGTAAGAGGAGTTTACCCATTGTCGGTGGCTTCAGCTTAGAATCTGCAAGCGATGATAGTGAGCTGAAGAAAAGTAGAGTTGTGGCAGCTGTGTTTAGCTTTCAAGGTGTTGGCCAGTCTACTTGCACCGCTCATGGCCTATTTTATACTAGCGATGAACACCGAGCGAGTGATTGGGTGGACATTACTGCTGCCTCTTGCTTCTTTGTTCTGCAACAAGCCTAAGTGGGACACTGGTGCGTGAATTAACTAGCGCCCATTTAGCTGTTCCCAGTCATTACCAGTGTGAACTCTGCACCAGTCACAAAAACGAGTGAATAGAAAAATGTAACCAGGCAAAATCATGCTTCAAATAAGGGCGTGTTGCCATTGATATGTTGTGGTTATTGATATCTAGTAGTCAGTATGAGTATTTTTATATCAGTTTTACATTACATGTTTATATGATTAGTCTAGATCTAATTATAGTAGTTAGCTCTAAACCACTCGTAAATATATTCACTCTTAAACTTACCGTCTTGCAGCCACGTGTCTTAGTTATATATATATATATAACTAAGGGTCTATTTGATTAATTAAATAGTCTAACTCTAAGTTTAATCTTAATTAAACTATTGAGGAAAATTACATTTGCTCCTAACCAATTGCACGCTCCCTCACTTGCAATTTAACAGTGTACGCCTGTAAAAGCTAGCCTGTTACACCATCCATACCGCATCCGAAACACGTTATTTCTTTTTTCATCCACAAAGTTCGAAATACTCTTTGGTTGTCTCTTCAGTTTACTGCGTCGTCTTCCAATTCTTGCACCCACGCGACGAGTTCTTGCGCGTGATGCATGTACTCTTCGCGCTGTGGATTGTATCGGATCATTAGTCCCATTTTCAATCCAATTGCTGCATATTTTTTGATATTATCCACGATCAATCTTTCGTGAGATCCACTCTCATGTGCCAACGCCAACAAATAAAAAAAATGTTGTGTCCATGTTCTTCGAGCTTCCTTTTCTTGGGCAAATAAAGCTACTGCTTGTTGTTGCTTAATGTTCACCTTAAACGTGTGAAACATTTAATCCAGACCGAAATATAATTCTTGAGAGATCAATCACCAAGTAGTGATGTTTGCTTGAAAGTAATTCACCGCCACACCTTCCACGTGT
>MIQA02016841.1:0-79899 GCA_001887855.2 Sclerospora graminicola
TGAAGGAAGTGGATTATCACGGGCTACGAGAACGTGATCGGGTAGGAAGATCACCAATTGAGACTGATCACGAAATTGAAGTTACTGAAACGGATCTCAAGACTGGATCACTGATCGATCGAACTGATCCAGGGTCAGAGGACCATATGAAGCGAGCTATGGTAGCTTTCAGTATGTTGAAGGCGAAGATGATCTCGACGCCGATATTGAAGCATTTCGATCCGGAGAAGATTCCCGTGGTGATTCTATATGCCAGTAAATCGGCCGCACTGGTCCAAGATCACGACGGAATTTATTGCCCGGTGACGTTCACAAGCCGAACATTAAAACCGAACGAAGTTAACTATGGTATTGTGGATAAGGAAGTGCTAGCATTATTACGTGTGTTGGATGTTTGCTATTCTATGCTGGTAACTAGATCGATTAAGGTATTGTCCAAGCGATCTAGTCTGGCGTGGTTACTATCCGCGAGTGGTTTAGACGGAAGACTGGGGCGATGGGCAGCGGTGTTATCTCAGTGGACTTTGGAGATCATTAAGTGCGCCAAGGGCGAAGAAGAAATTGTTGGGACGCTGGCAGCCAGCATCACGCCCCGATCAGAAGTCGATGGAGCTCTGATCGAGGTCGCTCCTCGGAAGCAACCACGTGAATCGATCACTATACCCCCACCGATCGTCGGCTCAGAAGAAGATCTGATCGTTGTAAGTTTCGACGGATCAGCGAGTGTGAAGAAAGGTGTAGGGGCGTATAGCGCGTTGTTATGGAAACTGCCTGAATGGACTGTTATATCGGCCGGTTCAGATTATACTCCAGGTATCACGGTCAATGAAGCTGAATATCGTGGTCTGCTGCTAGGTTTGGATCTCTTGCAAGAGCAAAAGATCGGAAGAGTAATTATATGCGGAGATTCAAACCTGGTGATTCGGCAGATCACTGGAGAGATCGACTGTAAAGCGCCGCGGTTGAAACTACTGAACGATCGCGTTATGAAAGCTTTACGTGGATGGCCAAGACATGATCTTTTGCATGTGAAACGTGATTGGAATCGGAGTGCAGATCACCTATCCACTATGGCCATGCGTGATCAGACCGGATCAACAGTTACTGATCAAACGTTGCTGGAAGAATTGGTGGAGATGAATAGGCTGCCTGAGCTGATTCGTGTGGAAGATGAAAAGGAAGCAGCCCAGATCTCAATCATGACGAGATCGCGAACCAGGTCACCACCTAACAGAACACTCTCTCGAGAAAGCCTAACAGAGGAAATAGTACAGGAGATGCGGATCGAAAGAATTCTCAAGGCACAAGACGAGGAAAAATGGATCGTTGATTTGAAAGCGTTTCTAAAGGGTGATCTGGAGAAGTTGAGTCAGAGTGAAGCAAAAGATTGTGCCAAGATCGCGTCCAACTACGAGATCGACGAAAATGATCTATTGTTTTACTATGTGCAAGCTGATCAGGCCGATGCAGATTTGGACCGATCGGCAAGGCTCGTGATCCCGGAGACTTTACAAGCTGATATCTTACACCATTATCACGTCAGTTTAGAGGGTGGCCACCAGGGCGCAGGTCGAACGTATCACAGGATTCGCAAACATTTTCATTGGAGGGGCTTATATCGAAGTATACAAAAATTTGTCGGGACATGTACGGATTGCGAAACCGGAAAAGGTATGCCAAACATCCGGGGTAGATCACCTGGAAATATCCAGGCGACCTACCCTTTCCAAGTGATAGCGATGGATCACATACCGTCCCTGCCAAAATCGTTCAAGGGCAACACAGAGTTGCTGATCTGGACTGATCTGTTCACGGGATTGGTGATCGCGAAAGCGGGATCTACCCGAACAGCCCAACAAGTCGCTTGCAGTTACGAAGAATGTGTTTTTCGACGGTTTGGGGCCAGTGAAGTGATCAGACATGATCGTGAACCAGGTTTCATGGCCGAAGTCTTCCGATCATTCAATCAGATGCTTGGCCAGAAACAGAGTGCGATCATGGCATACCATCCGCAGGCGAATGGTAAGGCCGAACGTATGGTACAGGCGCTAACCAGAGCTATCAAGATGTATGCCGCGGACTCCGCTCAACAAGATTGGGATGAATATGCAGAGAGACTGGTGTTTGCGTTGAATTCCTCTTTCGATCGGATCAGGGGAGATACTCCGTTCTACTTGGCGTATGGTTGGGACCCCCGATCTACCATCGAGTCGGTGATCCCTGTTGGATGCACCCGAGGTCGAGATCGCGAAGCTCGTCGATGGCGTATGGGACTCCAACGTCACTACCAACATGCGCGGGAGCAAGTCAACGAACGATTGCGGAGGGCCATCCAAGAAAGAGCTGATCGGAACAATGATCAGGCCGATTCGCATAATATCGAGCCAGGATCAAGGGTTTGGCTTTACTTGGATCGCGTGAAAGAAGGATATGCCAAGAAGTTAGCACATCTGTGGCATGGACCGTTCCGTATAGCCGAACTGATCGGTGATCATGCCGCTCGGCTGATTACTGCAGGTACCGATTACGGAATTTTCCCGATCGTCCATTTGTCGAAGCTGAAACTGGTTCGGGAATACCCTGATCGGCCTAAAACTAGGCTGTTATGCGATGATCAGCCAAGGTTTGACTTCGACAAAGCTCTCTTACCCGAAGACAGTTGGGAAAGAACGTTGGACCAGAACGAATTTGAAGTGGAGAAGATTTTGGATACCCGATCAGGCAAAAGGACCCGATTTGGCCGAACCCATCGTTATTACTTGGTTCGGTGGAAGGGTTATGACGATCCCGAGTGGGTAGATGAGCGTGATCTAAACTGTGGAGCTCTATTAAGAGAATTTGAACGTGATCGGGTGAGACTAAATCGATTTGGAGTGATGCAAACCCACGAAAAAGGCAACCAAGAATCTCAATAGCCTGGGTTGACACATTGTGACCGATCAGCCAAATGTAATGGTCGAGCAAGTGGAGATCAGGGTGGTTGAGCTGGTTCGGAGTAAATTTATATATATATATACATATAATGCACAAGAACTATATTTGCATACATGTGAGCGACCGACATACGAGATGGAGACAATAGTGGGACCTGAACAGGAAGTGTGGATATGGAACGTGAAATTATCAAGAACTGTCGTGATATATTAGTGATTATGGAAAACGAAACGAAAGCTGGTTGTCACGACGATCACAGGCCATACTTCGTGCGCAGGCGGGAAACCGCGAACCCTGGATGGTCCATGGGGCTTGATCGGAACTGGTTCCGCCAAGGCTCCTGCTGATCGGTCCAGATCAGGCAATCACGCAACGTGGCGACCGGAGTTGGATGTCCATAACCGGGATACCACTCCCCGCCGTCAGCCTTGAGTCCTCGCGATCCCGCCCGACGAACAGGTAAATGCAGCACGGCAGGAAACAAGAAAACACCCAGATCGCACTCGCCGCGCTGAATCCCGTTGACCACATGATCGCAGATTGCGGCCCAGGCAGCCCCGGCTTTGGTGCGTCGACGCTTGCGAGCATGATAGTAATGCTCGATCCACGCGTCCTTGCGCATCGCCGCCGTGATAGGGAAATGGTGGGTCGCCTCCCATATCGCTTGAATATGTTCCTGGTAATACAGGGCCAAACGTCCCTGCAGATCAACAAACCAGGGTTGATTGGGAAACGCCAGCCCGGGCATAGGTGTCATGAGGACATCTTAAGGTGCTGAATCGATCAGAAGCTCAATAGCGCCTCTGGTCAGCACGCTCGGTTGCCACTGCCTATCCTTGGGCGCCGGCGATCTTGTCGGCAAGATCCAGCCTGGCGGGCGGGACCACAAGCGAGGGACAAGTTTGTGCCTCACAGCAAGAACCTGGGGCGTCAGATCCCATACCTGATCAGCACATCAAGGTTTCCGAGTGGCCATGTGAGCAGAAGTCGGCTTGCCCTGCATGACGACATATAAATCCATGAACCTTTGGTTCGGATTATAGCTGTTATCGTCCTGCTCGATCGACGATCGGCTCGCCGGGATGAAAACGCCCGTGAAATTGAGTGGTGGGGCGATCACTGCCCTATTAGCCGGTGGAGGAACGTTGGGATCAGCCGGAGCCGGTGTTTCCTCCTCGAGATCATCGTCGTCCTCGTCCTCGGACTCAAGCAAAGCGCTGGCCTGGGTCAGAGAATTCACGCCTGACAGGGTTGGCACTGGAGCACGGCGATCAGTACTGCGCGATCGGGACAGAGCAGACAACGTCTTCTCGTCCAGATCAGTCGACTCATCGTTCGAGTCAACCATGAGACGAGAGCGCTTGGCGGGAGTCATCTTCTTCTTTGACGAGCTGGTCCGTTTGCGTTTCGCAGAACTCAAGATCGAGGAGGCTGATCTCGAAGTCGCTGGTAAACGGGATGGAGTAGACGCAGAAGCCGCTGCAGTGCTGATCACGGGCTGATCAGCACTATGGGCCGGCAAGGAAGCAACGGAAGACGCTGGTGATGGCGGGGCAGACTCGGGAGACTGTGGTGGTTCCAGACGGAGTGAAGGAGCTGATCAGCCCAGGAAGCCGTTGTAAAGCCGTCCGAACTGACTCCGAACCGGTGTTCGGGTTGGTCCACCTCTCCATAGTCTGCACCGCAAGGTTCCTCAAGTCGGCGTTATGCTGGAGCCAGGCGCGATCATCGAGCTCTAGGGTTTCAAGTTTAACCCGAGCAAGATTAAGCTCGTGCCGGCAATCTTCAGCTGCCTTCCGACTCTCGCACAACCTTTTCTGTATGTCAGTGCGGCCGATGCGAGAATCGGAAAGTTGCTTGGCCAGGAGCTGGACCTGCTCATTCGAGTAGTGAACCTCGACTTCCCGACGCTCTACGTCCTCGGCAGTGCAGATCTTGTCGCGAAGCAGCTGATCACGGTCGAGACGGTGATCATCGAGCCGTTGTAGATGATCCACCATCTCGACCATCGAGTCTTTCATTGCCTCAATACGTTCGTCTGGAAATAAACATGGAGAGTCATATACGGATTACAGAAGAAGTGAATGGGATAAACGTACCTTGATGGCGGATGGTAATAGTCAGCGAACCGATCAGCGACTGTAAAGAGGCGACGGTGTCCGAAGGCCTGGAGAGGCGCAGAGTAGCGAGGTCAGCTGATAGCTGATCACGCTCCACCGTCAAACTCTGAACGCGATCAGTCATGTCTTGCAAGTCTTGGCCAAGTCGGTCGTGATCTAGCCGGAGAGTCGACAGCTGGGCAGCCAGATCAGCGGAATCACGTGCCAAGGAAACAGCAACGATCCGACGGTCGGATAACTCCGCGTTAAGTGCCCGATTGGTATCATACAGAGAAACCAACTCGGGAATTGCACTTCGGTGTTCCGACCGTAATCTGCAAGCTTCCATGGACCCCAACGTGAGTGGACCCTATCCATCTACTAGACGAGCGAGCTGCTCCAAGTAACGGAGGGGGCGATCTGAAGAAGGTCGAGCGGGAGGGTTCCAAGGCGGGCGATACGGAGTCATGGTTGTCGTGGGACGGATGAGGCTGGTCGTGATCGGCGCCGAAGTCGCGATCGGGGCGCTCGCGGGATCAGTCGAACTGGAAACGGAAGGCGAGGCAGTGATCGGGCAGGCAGCCAAAGATGACGAAGAAGGAAGAGGAGATCGGCTCGAGTCAGCCATGGTGATCGTCAAAAAGGAAATTTGGAAGTGAATGAGTCGAACTGCAGTCGTTGCGCGGCTACAGTTAGTCTCTGGGGCGGCTGTGGTAAAGCGATCAGAAAATGTTGAGAACGAAGTGGAGCACACATGGCCGTTGATTGGTGACGATGGAACACCCATCAACATATGACGGTTGATGGGTCGGAAGGGCCGATCGCATTTACGATGAAAAGGTGGCGGACAACGGGTATTCACGATGTTAAGAAATCAGCCAAGTACTGTCACTACGCCCAGTCCCAGACACGGGTGGAACGATGGAGATCACGATCAAGATCGTTATCACAATTACTAAGTGGAGTTCCCGTGGATGGGAAACGAGGTGAGCAACTGTTGACATGACGTGTCAGGGACAGCCGTCTAGCCGATCTATGAACGGTATAGTGGTTGAAGTTGATCATGACACGAAGTTACGGCCTGATCGGCCGATTATGCCCGAGAAATGAAGATTAGTTGTGGAATAAAGTCGGGCATGTGGAGTGGCAGGCTGTGTGAGTGATGATAACCGATGGGCTTGTCCAAGGATGACGTGACAAGGCCTGATCACGCCCGATCAGCCGAGATCGGTGTTATATGGTTGCCCCGACAGGGTATGAAGGTCGGAAGTATGGCTGAACAGATGAATTGAGTCGTTGCGATGGTGACTCAGAGGGTTCCCGAGGTGATCAAGGGCTGATCGCCCTGATCACTGCCTGACATTCGGCCGATCGCTATGCCGATCGTGATCGGGGCTGATCAGCCTCAAACCGGCGTTCAAATGCGAAAGCAAGGAGAGTTCTCGGTTAAGTCGGGCTGGATACGAAGTGGACAAGTGTCAGAAGAGCAGATCTCAAGTGGTTTCAAAGTCGTTTATCGAAGATCGGAATGGGTTGAAGATCTTTATAGGAGTCGGGTCGTGATCAGGGCAGAAGTGGTACAGATCAGCTTGAAGGTGCAGCCAGGATGGGCAAGGTGGTGCTACGCAACCGTGCGCCGAAGTAAATAGGTTCGAAGTATAAGTCAGGCATGAGTTGGTGTACGGTACACATGTATAGGACATTGCATATATAATAACAGGTTTTGATTTTCCCCCTAAAGCAAAGAGTCGCTCCGCCACGTGTTGCGGTCATTGAGAGCACAGGGTTGATTAGTTCCCTCTTGCTCAACTAATTCCCGGTTAAGACGCGCTTAGACGCATTTTGGCTTACCGGAAGACCCCCGACGGGTTTGTTTTAGGTGATCGAGCCTCACCCTCAACGCACACGTGTTTGGAACACGTCAATAATATTGGAAAAGGTTTTGTGGAGATAACGTTTGTGGATTACTGTGGAAGATCGTGGCTTGATCGCGTTTTCTTGGTTTCGTTATATCTCTCTCTCATTGGCTGGCCTGATCAGACGAACTTTCCTGATCAGTGCCTAGATACTGATTAAGTATCGACCCCAAACCGTTCTCCGGTGAAGATTTCCACCCGAGGACACCCCCCGTCTCGAGAAGGTCATCCCCTCCGACCTGATCAAGATCATCGTTTTTGTCACCGAGTCCACCTGAGTGAGTGTAACCACCCCCGATCAACGGGTACACAAGGTGAGATGAAGTTGAACATAGATCCTGACGCGCATGACAACCGGTCAGATGACCGGGAGGATCAGATCAGTCACCATAATGGTGATTCATCTGATTCTGATGCTGATCAGGATCAACGGAGTACCCCTCCGATAGTTGGTCGTCCGGGCCAGTGGGTATCCGGATTCCACCCAAGACTTCGGTCATGGATTTGGAAATCGGCTCCACCACAAAAGCAAACGCATGAGATCACGCAAAAATTTGTCGGTTCGCCTCCGCCCTCGCCGCCGGCTAGCTTCAAGTCGAGGGACAAACGATGTTATGTACCACGTCTCGAAACAAAGCAGTCAGGATAAGCATAGACCAAACTACCTGTCACTGGCGGCTTCTTATCTAGCAACCCCAGTGGCTGCTACAACCCTTGGTATTCTGGCAACTATGGCTTCTCTTGCCATCTTCAAGATGCGCAACGCTTTGCACAATTGAATCTTTATTTTGGTGTGAGTGATGGTGTGCGCCCAAATCCGAATCTGAATTTTTTTTTACCGAAAAGCCATATTAAGCTTTCAAATATGTGTGTTTACGCTTGGAAACAGCAAGGCTGTCATTTTAACTACGTAAAAAGGAATGATTTGTACCTTTTTGTAGTTTATTTTGGGGGCTGCAGCGAGTGGGATTCTACCGTGGGGTACAAATTCCGTTTATCATATCTTAGCTGCGTGTCGGAGTAAGAGGAGTTTACCCATTGTCGGTGGCTTCAGCTTAGAATCTGCAAGCGATGATAGTGAGCTGAAGAAAAGTAGAGTTGTGGCAGCTGTGTTTAGCTTTCAAGGTGTTGGCCAGTCTACTTGCACCGCTCATGGCCTATTTTATACTAGCGATGAACACCGAGCGAGTGATTGGGTGGACATTACTGCTGCCTCTTGCTTCTTTGTTCTGCAACAAGCCTAAGTGGGACACTGGTGCGTGAATTAACTAGCGCCCATTTAGCTGTTCCCAGTCATTACCAGTGTGAACTCTGCACCAGTCACAAAAACGAGTGAATAGAAAAATGTAACCAGGCAAAATCATGCTTCAAATAAGGGCGTGTTGCCATTGATATGTTGTGGTTATTGATATCTAGTAGTCAGTATGAGTATTTTTATATCAGTTTTACATTACATGTTTATATGATTAGTCTAGATCTAATTATAGTAGTTAGCTCTAAACCACTCGTAAATATATTCACTCTTAAACTTACCGTCTTGCAGCCACGTGTCTTAGTTATATATATATATATATAACTAAGGGTCTATTTGATTAATTAAATAGTCTAACTCTAAGTTTAATCTTAATTAAACTATTGAGGAAAATTACATTTGCTCCTAACCAATTGCACGCTCCCTCACTTGCAATTTAACAGTGTACGCCTGTAAAAGCTAGCCTGTTACACCATCCATACCGCATCCGAAACACGTTATTTCTTTTTTCATCCACAAAGTTCGAAATACTCTTTGGTTGTCTCTTCAGTTTACTGCGTCGTCTTCCAATTCTTGCACCCACGCGACGAGTTCTTGCGCGTGATGCATGTACTCTTCGCGCTGTGGATTGTATCGGATCATTAGTCCCATTTTCAATCCAATTGCTGCATATTTTTTGATATTATCCACGATCAATCTTTCGTGAGATCCACTCTCATGTGCCAACGCCAACAAATAAAAAAAATGTTGTGTCCATGTTCTTCGAGCTTCCTTTTCTTGGGCAAATAAAGCTACTGCTTGTTGTTGCTTAATGTTCACCTTAAACGTGTGAAACATTTAATCCAGACCGAAATATAATTCTTGAGAGATCAATCACCAAGTAGTGATGTTTGCTTGAAAGTAATTCACCGCCACACCTTCCACGTGTTCACTCAATTTGTTAACTTTAAGAAGCTCCGTCTATGCAAATCCAGAAGACAGTTGTGCAACCTCAACTGCTTCAATGAACAGGTAAGCCCACTGCCTAAAGCCTGCTCCCAATCCTGAATACAACTCCTCTTAAGTAAAATTTCTTATAGTAAGCTTCGGAATTTTCATATTTCCAGTCGTACGAACGTTATATCCAGCGGACTCCACCCGCTCCTTTGTCGTTTCTTCCTGGCGCCTGCCACTGTGCACCACGCTCAATACCGTTGTCTACACCCAAATGTTGGATTGTCATCCTCCCAATAAAGGGACGTAATTTTTACGCTACCATTCTCAGAGTCTTGGTTCGATTTGGGTGATGCAATGGAGGCAGACTCTTGTGACCTCTCTTCCACCATTGCATCAATCTTGCCCTCTAAACGTTTCATGTATTCATTAGAGTAGCCACGTCAAGTTTTTCTTCAGTCATCTTTCAAATACGTAACCACGAGAATGAGCAAAAAAATAATCCAATATCTCTCTTTGGCACAGGGGACTTCGACAAAGAATCGTACTTTAAACGAAAAAACTTAGTAAACTTCGAAAAATTTAAAATTCTAATCGTAAGCCCCGCAACCTTGTGCATATAACCTGTAGGAAAATGTAGTTATGCGCGCATAAAGTCCTTACCTTACCTGTAGCAATAAGATACCGATTAGTGTGCTTATAGTAAGTACTCCTCCCACCGTAATTAGTCTGTGCCAGACTAATTTTGAACCTGAGTTTTTGAGCTGTGCTACCTTAAATAGTCTGTGCCAGACTATTAATGAACCCAGACTAATTAAGGGATGTTCGGAAATAGTCTGTGCCAGACTAATTTATAAGTTGGCAATTAGTCTGGGTTAAACTAAGTGTCACACACACCTTGTACCATAATCTGATACAGCGTACCTTAAAACCCGTTGATTGATCGCGTGTGTCACACACGACTCCCTCAACAGACAAGAATACCACTTACAGAAACGCCATTATATGTATTTATTCGATCAACTGTATGGCTAGACCGGCGCATTCAGGAGCAAGAAGTTTTATGAAACGTCTAGTAATGGCGACAAACTTCTCTACCGGACACTGTCTCAGTATCTTTATATTTACTGTTAGCTATGGCAGATTTATCCTGCTGTGCGCACGTCACATTTTTATTGCAAAAGGAAAGTGCAACGGTCTCAATATTTTCTCTGCATTGACGGGCATCAGGCTAATTTTCCTATTTAAATGACAGACTAACGGTCACCAAAGATGCAAAGCTGCAAGGTCTATCAAGTAATCAATTATTAAGCCAGAGCTGCTGCTCTTCCTCTAATTCTGTTCTTTATGGAGTCGATATACTTTAACGCTTGCATTTTACCGGTAAATTGTAGCTACCTTTTGACCATTATTGTAATGAACTACACTAAAGGATCTAAAATCTCAGAAAAAAAGCGAATACGGAAATTTTTTAAAAATATTGATAATAGGCTGCCAAGTAATAATAACTTCTGTAAAGCCGAGTCAGTTTTTGATCAGGCTAGTCACAGCTCTAAAGGCTGCCTAAATCTATATTGGTACGATTTTATTACCAGAGTTATGAAAGATTTATAAGAAAACAAGTTGAAAAAGTGTCCAAAAATATAATGGTTAATTTTTCTTGACCTGTATCAATCTTTCTTAAGATATCTCTACTTCAGCAAGAGCGTCTTCAAAACCATTGATATCAGCGGGATCGATTTTGCAGGGAGCCCCCGCCCTCTGTGAAGCTTGACATCATTCTTTACGGTACGCTGTACCTTTGTTATGGTACAGGGGACCAACTGTGCCAGGAAGTTTTGAGAGCTCACTAATTTTTCTTCACCTAAATTAGTCTGTGCCAGACTAATTCCGAACACAGACTATTTTCTAGCACAGACTAATTACGGTGGGAGGAGTATCGGTTAGTATAGAGTCCGGCTATCAGGAAAATGCGTCTGCACTACTTAGATGACTCGCGTGTTAGTGCGATGCGTGAGGGAGTCGCTTAGGCAGAAAGTGCTTGTTTACTAGAAGTATTATGTAAATATTAAGTGTATTTTCGGCGAAAATACTACTTAACCTAAAATTCACAATATGTAAAAAACTACGATAGATGGAATTTCATGTCAGTTTTCATCGAAAATACAACTCAATGCTGTGACATGTATGTGGTACGGAAGTAGTATTAGTGACTAGCGAATCTGTTCGTAGATCCAGGGTAGTAGTTCCGATACACGTGTGTAGACAGCGGGAGAGTTTTCGATGCCACAACCGTCGCCGGCGCTTATTAAGCCAAGCAAAATGTCATCATCGTCTCTGTTCGGGTCATTTCCTCGATTCCTGGGCCACCACCGTCGCCCATACACGGAGATTGCCCCATGATTCCTCCGGCACAAACTTGACTTTGTTGAATGGCAATGTCGAGATCCATCTGACAGGCTTTATTAGTGATCACCCGCTGGTCCAGTCTGCGCAATTCCGCTGACGCAAAGCCATATGGAAGGGGGGATGTAAGCCCCCACCCCATGGCTCGAATCCACATGTCCATTTTGATGTTGGAGCCATCAAGTGCTGGAAGCTTGACTGGATGAAAGGTACTAGGACGCTCTAGTGTCAAAACAGCGACGTCGTTTGAACTAAGATTCTGATTAAATTGAGGGTGAGTGATCACCTTAACTACCTTAATTTCTTCGCCATCATCGGGTGGATTATTACAGGAATAGTGCTGACCAACACCAACAAGGGTGGCTGGCACCTGAAGGGTGCACACCACAGACGTCAGGACATGAGTTGGAGTGACAAGAACACCACCACAGTAGGTGTACATCACTCCATTGTCCGTATTTATCGTGCGCAGTCCAGTCACGTATGTCTTTGTGTTTTTTGAACAATCGTGCCATTTAATAGACCGGCAACAGATCCGAGTAAAAGCGAAACGGTCAGAATGGCGGCGAGAACTTTCATTGTAATGGTCTTGACGGAAGCGACGATGGAGATTTTCCAGCGTCTAGTTCGTGGAAAAAGTCAGAATGAGGTTACGAGGATCAAAACATTGGGAAACATTATTCTGACCCCCTCGAATTGATACGTTGACCCCATTTACAAAAAAAGGACGCAGCATTTCTAAGATTTCTAAAATGATGTTATAGTAAGTTAACCGGTTTGCTACGTGCACACCCTCTGTACCATAACGTAGGTACAACATATGAAGCCATATCTACGCACAATATTTTTAGCCGTCTTTGTTGCAAAAGGGAGTGCAAAAGCTGACAATATCTTCTCTGCATTGACCAGCACCAGGCTAATTTTTTTCTTGGTGCTTATCAGGCATTCAAATGATAGACTTAAGGCGTGTAGTCACCAGAGCTGCGAAGGTTATCAAGTAATCAATCAAGGAACGTTAAGATCTCTATATCTGCTTTTTATGGAGTCGATATGCTTTAAGGCTTCCATTTACCTGTAAATTGTTTGAACCTCTTTTGTAATGAACTACAATCCTCTAAAGTATTTTATAGATTGAGCTTATATGTTGGAAGAATGAACTATTTTATGCTCGTTATGTAGTTCGTTGGTAATAGGTTGCTTGGCCCATCTTGATAATAAAACTTTTTACACGGACGACCTAGACCTATAGCTTAATCAATTGCGTCCGGGCAATTAATTGAAATAGAAAAAAGAGTGTTCCGAATACGAATAGAAATGATGATAGGCTGCCAAGGAATAATAGCTTCTGTAACGCCGAGTCATATTTTGACCAGCACGCAATTAGTAATGCACAGGCTAGCCACAGCTCTAGAGGCTGCCTACATCTGTATTGATACAATTTTAATGCCAGTTATCAAAGGCTTATTTATAAGTCTATGATAACTGGCATTAAATTTCAACTTGTTTTTATTGAAAAAGTGTTCAATGGTTATGCATCAGCTAGGTTTTCTTGACCTGCATCATTTATTCTTATTATCTCTTTCTAATTCAGCAAGAGCGTCTTCAAACCCATAGATATTAGCGGAATCCTTGAATAAAGCATGGCTTTATTCTTTATGGTACGTTGTACCTTTTGTATGGTACAAGGGGTGCATGCACGGCAATTACCTACCAGTAGTACCGGTAGCTTAACATTATTTTAGAAATCTTAGAAATACCGCGTCCTTTTTTGTAAATGGGGTCAATGTATCAATTCGAGGGGGTCAGAATAATGTTTCCCCAAAACATTTGCACAGAGTGTTTAAAAGCAACGGAGCTGTGCTGATGACGCCATGATATTTCTGCGACAGTGACGACGAGGCTATGTCCCGGTGCAGTATCGACCGGGATAGATACAGGTTGAATACTTCACAGTAACCAGGAAACGATCTCGGAAGAAGAAGACAAGGACCAAATTTGCCCATCACCACGAAAAAAAAGTATTTGGACCAATGAAATCTCACGTCGTTAACTTTAACCCTTTGCGGCGAGCTCGTGCGCTGACAGTGTCTGCACCCGTTCAAAAGCGGGTAATGTAGAGATGAAGCAAACGTGATGAGGATTAACTTGATCGATTATGATGGGCCTTATGCTCAATCATTATCGAATGGCTATAGCTCTGGAGGTTACGAAATCAAAGTGATCCATTAGCAAGGAAAGTTCTGAGTACTGGCGAGAGAGGAGCATTTGGAGATGGAACGTTTGGAGATGGTGTAGTTAAAAAGCATCTCGCAAATCAAGGCAGCGATTGAATTTGAAAAAGGGCGCCCTCTTGCAAAGTACTCGGAATACAAGGTTTCTACCTACAAAGATACAGAAATGCATGTAGCTGGGGCTAAATATAGCTAGCGATTTGACAACAGCAACTCTTGCGACGCGAAACATGAAGAAAGATGCGCAGATAGTGACAGCAACTTCAGATATGGGTAGCCCGTCCACATCAATTTAGACAGGGTTTTGTAACATGATTTTAAACAGAATCCCATACCGTAAAATGCATGTCAAAGGCGACACCTATGTTTCCACGGTACTACCAAACCCTGTCAAAACTGCTGTTGTCGCTTATGACAAGCACTCGTAAAAAGTCACAGTGGGCTACCCAAAATTATGTGTACAAATACCAAACTAATGTGTAAAACACTAACCTTTTGTATGCGTGACATGTTCGAAGTGTGTACCAAGTTTATCGGCTACTCAGTGTCATCTGTCGGTAGTAGACAGAGTGACATTATTCAGCGCGGTTGTTATACCGTCAATTATGTTCACAGCCAAAGTGTTTGACCCGCCAGCAGAAATATTGAAACGACTGATACATTTACAGAAAAGTTTCATATGGAAGGCCACTACCAAGAAAGACATATCAGTACGGCATAAGATTTCCCCCAATCTTATCTACACTCCAAAGCAAGCGGGAGGTGTAGGGCTTATTGCGCTACCGGTGGCTATTAGAGTGCAACGTTTAAGGGAAGCCACAAAATGGCTAATAATGGCAGAAAGTACTTTTAAACAAGCATGGATGTCATGGAGAGGTTTTGGATTGGGTGACGACCTCACCTATATATCACCAAGACGATCCGGTAAGGCTATGACTCACCAACTCACGGTGTTACCACGGCAGCCAAGTACGTTACCCGAGGTCATGGGTCAATGGTTAGGGCCAACCACAGACGAAAGTCGTAAATTGAATGACTACGTATCACGATATTTGCCAGATGTCCTAAGAAATTTGAAGTTGACGAAAGCTTCCAGGGGCCTGTTACCGGATCACATTTTGATTGTTCAAATTGACATAGAATCAATCCCTCATCACGGATGTTGTCACCACAATTAGAAGCGTTCTGGGGAACATTCAACTGGGCGGGTAATCCGTGGTTGAGGGAGGAGCAAACGACCAGTCTCGGAGCGAGAAAATATGATCGGATACCGGAAGCGCTCATTTCCGCTTTAGGTATTCAACGTATATCTCGGGATGAATTCTCATGGTCGGTTGTCTCGACACAGCCAAATTTACATACGCATGCGAAGTTGTGCAAGTGGATTTGTACGATTATTCTGCTATCGCCCAGAGTCGAGGTAAGTAGTTACGTGGGGAGGATACCACCTATTCACATGTTCCGGGCGCCGGAAATACTCCAAGAATTCACCTGGAGGGTCATAAGTCCAGGTTTATTGGAAGGAACAGAGGCTACAAGCGCCTATCCAATCAGGCTGGAACAACAGCCGTCCGGCATATATTGGAGAGTGGTACCACAACAGCACTTGGAGGTATCCACGTGGATGGAGGCCAAACCCAAGGTGGTGGTTTGTAAACCGAATCCATTGATACACATGTATCCGTGGCCACTGGTTAATACTCTGAAATCAATATGGAGGATACCGGTAGGTATCCGGAAGCATTTCACCCAGGTTTACCACAAAGCGATGGCAGTAACGTTGCCAATGACGACGCAGAAGTGGGCTGTTAGGAGAAGTCAAGATTCGTGGTGGTGTTCAGTGCAGGAACAAATTCCACGGGATATATGGACGCATGGGCACATTTTGTCGGATTACCAGCTCTGGGTTACCTACAGGGTAGCCACAATGCAATTGAATACCTATTTTCAGAAAGAACAGGGGAATCATGAATGTGTCATTGTGGCAGAGTGTTCTAGCACCAAGACGAACTGTGTCCACATCCTGTGGGACTGTTTAAGCGCCCGGAGCCTCTGGAAACGTTTCTTACAACAATGGTTTGGATATACCCTCTCACACGGGGAAATATTACAATACAAAAATAGTATTGCAACACGGCAGGCGCCGGAAATTTCTTCAGCTCTGATAAGGGATATGTACCTCAAGTACGGATTGAAAATGGAGGCTTTTCACGACCAGATGGCAACGTTGTGGTGAGCAGTATGTGGGATTGCGCATGCCTGGTTATGGCAACTGCGAAATCAAGCCATCTACGAAGGAAAACGGAGAACGCTCCGTGAACATAATGATTTTGTCTGGAACCAGTGCCGGACCCAAATTAGCCAAGTGGCTGCATACGAGCGTATGAAGCCACATCTTCGTGAGGACGGGGCCAGGCTCCAATTGTGTATGCAGTGCTTTTTTAATCTATCCGTAGCACCATCCAAGTTGGTACCGGCGACCCTACGTCCACGACAAGATACCTCTCTTGTTTCTTCTGTTCCAGAATTAGCTTCGAGAGCCAATCAATTTATAATAGCCAATAGTTAAAGACTAAATGGACTATACTTATCTCTCTCTAGTTTATCGACACGTAGAAGCACTGTCTGACCATAGGCTGGCTTAGGTTACCTCCCCGTGTCTCGATATGAGAGGACGCGCAATGGTCTGGATCAGGATGAATCGAACCTAATTTCGGATCACTAGGATTATTCCTAAAATAAGTTAGGGTAATATAGCTTTTACGATTCGCATAAAAGCTGATGTGTAAAGTTTTAGCTCTTAATAGTAGACCCCGCCTATGAGTGGCAGTCGCCTATGACATGCATTTTAGGGTATTCATAACGATTGATCCAGCAGTTTGCGGAACAAATGATGATTAGTCAACCACCACAGCAGTCACAGCCCAAGCAGCAGCTCCAGGTGAATCCATTCTTTACACCAGAAGGGCTCCAGACCCACTTATTATTTCTAGAAGCGCAGCCCGTTCGACGCGTTGTCTCGACAGACGAGTTGCCGTGGTCAATGACAGCGTACCGATTGGTATATTTTGTTTTGCTGATATTAAAAGGAGTAGGTGGTTAACGTGATACAAAAACTTATATAAAAAAGCGGCCCCAAGTTGGCATTTCGTACTTTTAAATTAACATGTTATGTTTTAAATAGCCAAACTTGTGTGTAAACCACTAACGTAAACCTTCAGTTTAGTGCACTGAAATGGATACCTAAGGAAAATGACCAGTACTTTAGACTCGCAAAAGCAATGGTAAATCTGAGCACATGTCCGAATAGCCACAATCACAGGCAACCCAAACCTTATTTTTACCGATTTTTTTCAGTGCTTGGTTGTTTTCAGGAACTGCTTCAATCCGATAATCAACATTTGGCTTCCGCTCAGTTTAGTGCGCTGTAATAACTTAGTCTTTGTATTGGGTGGCTTGCGAAAATTATTTAATAAATAAACCATTCCCTACCACACTCCAGATCTGTAATATTTTATTATATGTAAACGTAATTAAGCTGTAGAGGTATAAAGTTTCATCAAATAAGACCTATTGCTAACTGGAATCGAGTTGGAACGCATGGGCAGCCACGATAGTTAATTCGATATTGTCGAGTCTTTGATGGTAACATTTTGATCACATTTTTCGAGTCTGCAACCCCATTCAAAGCTTCACTCAGCGAGTGGAAGCCAAAAAAACTCCGACAGACTTGTCAATGTTCGGACCGTTACGTGTGCAGCGGTATGCATATTCTATCACAAGATGTACCAGATCGCGTAAAAAGTGGGTCGGCTCTAGCATCCGCGAGGCATCGTACTTGTTCGCATCCAAGACTATGATGCGCCGCGTAGGCAAGCATGACATCTTGAGCTTCTCGACGAATGTGCGTAAATCGGGGCAATCACGGCACTTGAACAGCAGAGCCTCGCGTAGCCTCTTGAGCTCACAGAAGCTTCGCTTTGTGTGGAAGATGTCGCCTGTATCACGCTGACACGTCTCAATCGCGTACAAGTAGCGCGATTTCTGTAACGCCGAGTTTTTTTCCTATGGGTAGAAGCGCAGCACTTGCACTGCCAGGGGGAGCGGCGATGTAGACGGTGGATTAAAAGTTGGCGTCTTTAGATTCACTGGGATCTCCGTCGGCATCTGCGTGTCATTGGCAGCTAAATGGCTCTGGTAGAGTTTTGATCTCGTAGGATCCGACAGGGGCGGCTGTGGTGAAGTGACCCAGAAATTAACGGACTAATGATAGTGGACGCCCCCACCTGATTGGTTAAAATGTCGCCCTTAGCTGGATGCCCGGACCGGTCAACAGGGGACGCGATCTGAGGGCTGTCGGATGTATCTACTAGCGGCCGGACGGCGCCAGGCCTGGAATCAGGCCGGACGAACGCGACAGAAGACGTAATTAGTGGGGCTAGTGGGCTAGGCGGACGGAACGACCGCGGATGGCGGACGGCCGAGGGGCGGATTGGTGGCGGATTGGTTGGAAGGTATGAGCGAAAGGGGTCTGAAGGAAGATGAGTGTTCTAGTGGATGAAGGAGGCACCCGGATCGGATGAGGAGCTGCCAAGGAAGTGCTAGCGCCAGCGGCCAGGCGGATGCACAAAAATCGGAGTTAAACGGGCTACTTGGGTAAGACACATGACTGGTCAGCCGGGCTATTTGGGGTAGGTTACACAAAAGGGAGTATTAGATATAGGGATAAATCAGTAAACGTTTCGCTTTCTTAGACACAAGTCGCTTTTATTGGTTCACAGCGGAGGGCTAACAAGGTCCCCTCTTGCTGCTATTGGTTTGCCCGGGGAAGGTTAAGCTAACCCACCGGAAGTCCCCTGACCGGGAGTCGCGGCGTTTCGTACACTCACCTCAAGTCGCCCGTGTTTTGAACACGGTATTAGGTATTGGGAAGTGGTGACATTTTGGCCTTCTGTGGAAGAGTGTGGAGTTATATTTGGATTCCCCTTTACATACACGTTTGGATTCACCCTTCATTATTATTGGTTTAGCTGGCCGATTGATTTTTCTCGGTCCAGCCGGCAGTATACAAAGTTCAAGTATATTGCCAGTCGAGCTCCCCTGTGACGATTCCCGCCCAGGAGCTACCCCTAGTCCTAACCCTCATCTCCCTATTCGACGGATTTTACACTTTTCGCCCTAGGGTCCACCAAGAGAGCGCAACCGCCAGTACTGACGGGTACACAAGGTGAGCTTTCAACATGGAACACCCGAGTCGTCACGATCAAGCGGATGGAAGTGACCGATCCAGCCGGCTGGATGCCGGATCGGATCATGACTCGGATGGACGGAGTACCCTCTTTGACAGTCAGTCGTCTGGGCCCCCCGTGGGTGTTCGCGTCTCAGGAAGAATTTCTGAGAGCGACAACACAATGGTGCGCGTGTCCGGATCTCTTGGTGACCCTGGATATCACCGCGAGTCCCTAGCGGGCGAAAGACCTAAACCTGTCAAATTTGTTGAAGATGTTGTGTCGGGTGCATTGGGGGAAGGCGTATCGCCCCCAATGGTGCTGAAGATGGAAGGATGCGATGGTCGCCTCGGATTGGGGAAGTTCGAGGTCGACATTAAAGAAAAAGTTACTCCCCTAGAGGCTCCGCCGGGGGTGGATTACGGTACTGTGCCGGATTACGGTACTACTCACTGTAGTGCCGGCCGCTATACCGCTGGAGCCGGATCGGATTATGGTGCAAGTCGCCATATTCCGAGCAAGGATCATGGTTTCGACCATGATCCAAACAAACAAATGCATATTATGGATATAAAAGAAGAAAAAAATAAGGAAGAAGAAGCGGAAGTCGGATACGACCGGAGTGGGAAGCCGGCTGGATCAGGATCAAGTCACTATCCAGGTCACCTACCCCTAAAAAGGCTGGATTGGCAGACGCCGGATTATCCAACTCGCAAAGATAGGATACGTTTCGAAGAAGAGGAGGAAAATCTGGATGGCCTATCACAGAAGGTTACGGACACCGACGTGAAACGTGCCCACCACCATCGCGAGTTAGGGCAGTTCTTGCGGACGGATGGGGTCCTGAAGATAACACGACCAAAAATCTTTGGCGGATTTAAAGGTCCCGTCTCTCCCCATATATCTCAGACAGCCACTTGTCCCTCATTAGAGGACTGTTCGGTCAGCTCAAGCTAGCCGGCATTAACACCGGCGTGGTTGATCCGAACGAGCTGTTTGATCTAAAGGTGGACAAGTTGAAGGAGGCGTCCAGCGCACTGCACGACCGCTTGGTACCGCTAGTGGGCTGTTCGCCGCCGTCGAAGAAGATGACAGCCACGACTGGAGTGGCACCGTCCACGCCGCCGGCAGCAAGCAGACCGGCCGGGATACACTCGGGTTCTTCGCAGTACGAGTCTGCCCCTTCGGAAGCGGACTCATCCGACTCATCGGTGGGTATCACCGTATGACGCTTGGCCCAAGGCGAGCAGCGCGTGTGGCGACGGCCATGAGGATTGGAGGATATGAAGATCCGGATACGCCCGAGCGGAAGAAAGCCAGCGAGCACAGCGTCCAGACCCCGACAGCATATCCAGAGCCAAAAGAAGAAGACGTGGATGTGCGGATTCAGAAGGAATTCCAAGTTGGCAGCCAAGCTGCCCCCAAGTCACCCTTCAACTTGATCCTCAAGCTAGCCCTCAAGTGCCGGATCACCTTCAGAGCATGTTTTTGGCGTTGATGGAGCAGTATTTGGAGAAACAGCGTCGGGTTAGTGCCAGCCGCGGCAGTCCGGGATCGCCGGACCAGCCGGATCGTTGTGGGAGTCGGGCGCTCGAGCCAGCCCAATACTATGTAAGGAAGCCGATTGATGAAGACATGGAGTTGGTGCAGTCCAAGCAGAGTGAGCCCCGTACCGTCCCGCCAAGCCGCCGGACAGGTCACCGAACTGGACGGCCGACGAATATGAAGCTGTCTCTCAGCGACGTGGATATGGAATCCGTCAAGTCAGCCAGGTGCCACTATGATCCGGATGACGTGGATCTGGGGATGGCTCGCCGAGTCAATAAGGCCTCAGCCCAAGCGTTTGATCCGGACTCAGGGGCAATTACCAGGGTACGGATATCAGCCACGTCCGAATTGAAGGATTTCACTGGATGGGACATGGATGACGACCAAGTCCGAGGATGGCTTAGAAAGACGAAGTCGGCATTTCTCAGATACCGGACGTCAGACTATGAAAAGTGCCTGATCTTTGGAGATTTGATGAAAGGTCCAGCGAAAAACTGGATCCAACAGCTCAGCAGGGAAATCCGAGGTAACTGGAGGGGATTGGCCGGTGCGTTCGAAGAACAATACTGTGGATCTGGAACATCGGCGGCGCGTCAATATTTCCACACCAAGAAGCGGGCGGATGAGACCCCCCTGGAGTATCTCCATCGCTTAAATGTCGCTGGCATGAGGGCGGATATCCCCGTTAAAGAAGATGCCAGCCGGTCGGAAGCCGCCCGTGAACATGTGGAACATTTTATCAGCACGTTGGACGATCGGGAGCTGGCAGACCAGCTGGCGTTACTGCGATTGAAGAACACCACGGAGCTGGAATTGACGTTGCGCACCTACCTAAGAGCGAAGAAGCGAGGCCCCAAGGCGGCAGTTGGAACCGGCCGTTTCAAGTCCCGTTTTAACGCGGATCAAGGAGGCCGGCCGCCATCTACCAGGACGGCCCGAGCCGTCCGCATGGTCGCCCGAGAGTCAGACGCGACCAGTTCGGAAGAGGAGTATCAGCGATCTGGGGGCGAGTCCGAGGAGGAGCAGTACCGATACCTTTTCTCGGCAGAAGCCAGTCAGCCATCCAGACTGCCAGCCGGGTGCGGTCAGCAGAAGGGTTTTCCGGCTCAAACTGACCAGGATTACCCCAGGCGCAAATGTACCCACTGTGGGTCCATCAAGCATGACGACCGGAGCTGCTGGAAGCGGCTGACCTGCAAGAAGTGCGAAAGGAAGGGACATCCGGCGGAAGACTGTTTGTTCACTTGCAAGACATGCGGGGAAGTACACGAAGCTGGATTGTGCCCTATCGAGGAGTTTTACAACCATATGAAGAAGTGGTATGTCCCGACCAAGCATGCTGGAATGTTACCGCCAGGGGTGGAAAAGATGTTAAACTAGATGCTCGCCAGGTTGGAATCTGGTTCGAGCCGAGCGGTCTAGTGTTAGTATCTATGCATATGTCGGTAAGGAGGATAATCAAGAAGCAAAGCAAAGCGTAACCGACAATACATGTAAGTTTGACGATTACGTCATCCGGTCCCCGGGCAGCACGGCTGACCCCTTCCTGGTGAGCAATATACGGACCGACGGATGAGTATTCTCGGTCCGAAGTGCGTATGGAATTGCATTTGCTACCTGGCGAATCACGAGGTTATTGGAAATACCATTCGCCGGATAAGTGGTTCAAGCAAGCCAAGGCGGATGGTAAAATCAATAACCAGAAGGCCACCATGCTGTTTGACTCCGGCGCAGAAGTGTCAATCGTTGACACCACCTTTGCTCGTAAGGTGGGGTGTGAAATAGATGAGACGCAGCGGCAGGAGTGTATCGGCATCCGAGAAAGTTCATACATGACCCAAGGAAGGACAAGAGTTAATATTACGTTGGCTGGGTCTTTGGTGTATTACTTTACCGCCTGTGTAGGCAAGCTGGCTGGGCAGGATGCAATTCTGGGTATGGATTTTATGGTCCCAGCCGGCATACGATTGGATTTATCGCATGGGACTTTGACGTTGCCGGACGAGGTACAGATCCAGCTGGCCGGTCGGCGTCTTTATATGGTGCCCGCGTCCAGTTCCTCAAGTTAGGTCAGTTTGTAACGGTGCCAGTGGGAAAAGCGGTGGAAGTAATGGTACGACCACACGACAGGTGGAGTAAGTTATGGCTGACAATGGGCGAGTGCTGGGTACCCTTGTTTGTTAAGGGGGTGGTCATCTCAACTCTATAAGCGTGACCAACATCTCGGAAAGGCCCCTCACCCTGCATGAAGAAGTGATCATTGGAATGTGGCTGGCCGAGGACAACGTGCCCCGCCGGCCGGGCTATGTCACTATTGGCTCAAGACGCTATATCGAGTGGCAAAACCTGGCTTTTGAGGCAACCACCGATCTGGTCAGCGAAGAGGAAGAATTAGAAGAGGACCAGACGCCGATGGTGGCTAAACCCGAGTACCGGACCCCTTCTAAAATATTGACGCGGAGCCGGCCGTCGCCGGATCCGGCTGAACGTATTGGCCGAGGCTATGCCCCGATCGCGGAACTGGTTTTGCCCACCCAGAGGAAGACGGACGAACGACAGAATCAGGAGAAAGGACAAAGCGGAGTTACATATGCGGTCAACCCCGATGACAGATGGTTTGACGACCGAGGTGAAGGCGGATCGGCCCATCCGGCCGAGCAGAATTCGGAGATAGCCGAAGGCGGATCGACCCAGCCGGCCGAGTAGAATTCGGAAATAGCCGAAGGCGGATCGGCCCAGCCGGCCGACCAAGATCCCGAAGCAGCCGAGGCCGACCAAGTCTGCATTCATGAAGGGGGCGAGCTATACGTTGAAGGCATGGTAGAGCAGATGGCGGTGCTACCTGAGGTGACCCCCTGGATCTACAAGTGGGAGACCCGGATGTGAACACCCCGGAGGAGATCAGCAGATTGAAGGATATTATATGGAAAAGACGACATCTATTGATCGGACCAGGGGACGCACTTCCTCCGGCCGCCCATGGGGCGGTATGTGATATTGATGTGGGAGGCGCCAAGCCGGTAGCACAAAGATGCCGAAGAGTCGCCCCCCCATATCGGGAAAAGCTGTCAGAGCTTATCAAGGGTTTGCTGGCCACCAAGATAATTCAGCCGTCCACCTCGCCATGGGCTTCGCCCATTGTAATTATTATTAAGAAGAATGGGGTGGATATAAGGTTGTGCATCGATTACCGGCTGGTGAACCGGCTGACTAAGCTGATGATTTATCCGATGCCGCTGATAAACGACCTGCTGGAGGACTTGGATAAAGTTTTGTGGTACTGCTCATTGGGCATGGCCAGTGGATTCTGGGTGGTCTCTATGACCGATCGTGCACGGGAGATCTCTGCATTCGTGACGCCTTTCGGGTTGTTCGAGTGGAACCGGATGCCGTTCGGTCTGAAGAATGCCCCGCAGATTTATCAACGGTTGATAGATAACGCGTTGTATGGACACTTCAAGATCAAGGCGGATCAAGATTCGGCTCTGGCCGGAGACGTGTTCACCGAAGGTGACCGGACCCCGACCCAAAACCTTCAGTTTTGGGGCGGCGGTCTTACATTGATGACATTCTCGTTACAGCCACCACCTGGGATTTATTGTGTGACAAAGTGGAGAAACTGATGGTTACGTGTGAAAAGTGGAATCTTTCGATTAGTGTGGTTAAGAGTTTCTGGGGAAAGACTAAGGTGACCTATCTGGGTCATCAAGTGTCGATTGCCGGATTGGAGGCTAACCCGAAGGATTTGGAGTCCTTGAGTAATCTGCATTTCTCGCGATCCCTAAAGGCTATGCAATCCTTTTTGGGCAGCCTGAATTATTACAGTCGGTTCATCGAGGATTTTGCAGTCTATGCGGCGGTCTTGTATGAGTTACGGGAGGTGGATTACCATAAGTTGAGAGAGCAGGATAGGCAAGCGGAGACGCAGGCCGGGCCGGCAATTTCAGCCAATAAGGAAGCGCCCTTTTCGGTTATTTCAGCCAATGGGGAAGAGCCCTCCTCAAGTATTTCAGCCAATGAGGAAGCGCCCTTTTCCGGTATTTCGGCCAATGAGGAAGCGCCCTTTTCGGGTAGTTCAGCCAATGGGGAAGCGCCCTTGTCTGCCCAGACAAGCGACCGGCCGCCGGACCCCGGCGCGGCCGGCCCGGACGACCATATGACCCGAGCGATGGTGGCTTTTGGCATGCTAAAGGCGAAGATGGCGACCACACCGGTCTTGAAACATTTCGATGTTAATAAGACTCCGGTGGTCATCATCTACGCTAACAAGTGGGCCATCTCGGCCGCTCTCGTGCAAGATCATGATGGAGTGTACTGTCCCGTGACCTTCACCAGCCGGACCTTGAAAGTTAATGAAGTTAATTATGGGTTGGTGGATAAGGAAGTTCTGGCTCTATTACGGATCTTGGATGTGTGTTATACTATGCTGGTGTCTCGGCCTATCAAAGTACTATCCAGACGGTCGACCCTATCGTGGCTCCTGACGGCGAATGGAATTGACGGCCGGCTGGGCAGATGGGCGGCTGTGCTGTCTCAGTGGTCCCTCGAAGTAAACAAGTGCACTAAGGGAGAAGAGGAGATACTGGGCACACTGGCTGCCAGCATTACCCCAAGGGCAGAAGTGGAGGAAGCACTGATAGCGATAGCGCCTCGGAAGCAGCCTCGATAATCCATCGTATCACCGCCGCCAACAGTGGGACCCACGGAGGAACTAATGGTTTTGGGTTTTGACGGGTCGGCGAGTATAAAGAAGGGAGTCGGGGCAATAGTGCTATTGTGTGAAAGTTACCCGAATGAAAAGTGATCGCGGCCGCCTCGGATTTCACGCCTGCCATAACTGTGAACGAAGCGGAGTACAGAGGGCTTTTACTTTGCCTAGATCAGCTGGCTGGCCGGACACAGGGGCGGATCATCATATGTGGTGATTCCAATCTGGTGATCCGGCAAATCACAGGAGAGGTAGATTGCAAGGCGCCCCGGCTGAGACTGTTGAACGATCGGGTTATGTCCGCCCTGCGGAGATGGCCAGAACACGAGCTGGTACATGTCAAACGGGACTGGAATAAGAGCGCAGATCACTTGGCTACGCTGGCCATGCGTGACCAAGTGGGGGTAACGGTTTCCGATCCAGCTCTTTTATCAGATTTGACGGAGATCAATCTGCTGCCCGAAATTATCTATCCGGCCAACACGGAAGAGGTAATCCAGGTGAGCGTCGTCACCCGGTCGCAGAAGCGCCGTTCTTCAGCCGTTGGCTTACTATCTTCTGAAGCAATGAGCGAAGGGATAGTGCAACAGTTACGAGCAGAGTGGATTCTCCAAGCGCAGAACGAGGAAGAGTGGATAGTAGACCCCAAGGCATACCTTTACGGGGAAGTGGATAAACTGACAGCCGAACAAGCTAAAGAATGCTTCAAGCTGGCCCCGGACTACGAAGTGGATGAAAACGGGTTACTGTTTTTCTACCGGGACGCTGATCAGCCGGAGATCGAGAGGGATAAATCCGCTCGGTTAGTCGTACCCACTACCCTACAGCCGGATATCCTGCATCATTATCACGTGAGCGTAGAAGGAGGACTTCAGGGCATCGGCCGGACATATCACAAGATTAAGGCACATTTCCACTGGTGGGGGCTCTACCGCAGCGTACAAGCCTATGTGGGAAGTTGTCCGGACTGTGAAATAGGGAAAGGCCAGCCGACCATCAGAGGACGGTCGCCGGGGAATATACAAGCTACCTATCCTTTTCAAGTCATTGCGATGGATCATATCCCGTCCTTACCCAAATCTCAAAATGGGTACACAGAGCTCCTGATCTGGACGGATTTGTTTACCGGGCTGGTCATAGCAAAGGCCAGTTTCACCCGTACCGCCCAACATGTTGCACAAAGCTACGAGGAATGTGTGTTCAGGCGGTTCGGGGCGAGCGAGGTCATCCGGCACGATAAGGAGCCCGGATTTATGGCGGACGTATTCCGAGCTTTCAACAAGATCTTAGGACAGAAACAGAGCGCAACTATGGCTCACCGCCCGCAGGCAAACGGAAAGGCCGAAAGGATGGTTCAGACTCTAACCAGAGCCCTCAAGATGTATGTGGTGGAGGCGGATCAGTGCGACTGGGACGAATATGCGGAGAGACTGGTTTTCGCCCTCAATTCGTCGTACGATCGGGTAAGGGGCGACACCCCTTTCTATTTGGCTTACGGATGGGATCCCCGATCCACTTTGGAAGCCGCCATACCAATAGGGTGCACCAGAAGCCGGGACAGAGATGCCCGTCGCTGGAGGATGGGAGTGCAACGCCACTATTCACTGGCGAGGGAACAGGTAAACGAACGCCTCCGACAAGCAATCAAGGACCGCGCCGATCAGAACAACGACCGAGCCAGGGAACACGGCATAGAGCCCGGTTCCCGGGTATGGCTGTATCTGGATCGGGTCAAGGAGGGCTATGCACGGAAGTTGGCGCATATGTGGCATGGCCCCTTCCGAGTAGCAGAACTGGTCGGGGATCATGCAGTTAAGCTGGTCACGGCAGGCACGGATTATAGCGTTTTCCCGATAGTGCATGTTTCCAAGTTGAAGTTGGTTAAGCATTTCCCGGACCGCTCGAATACGCACCTTACGGTGGAGAGCGACCGGCTCAACTTCGATGAAGCCCTATTACCGGAGGACAGCTGGGACAAACCGCTAGAACTGGATGAGTACGAAGTAGAAGAAATTTTGGACGTTCGGAATGGACGGAAAACCCGGTTTGGTCGGATCCACAGAGAGTTTCTCGTGCAGTGGAAAAATTGCGAGGAGCGGTCGTGGGTGGACGAGCTGGATCTAAATTGTGGAGCTTTAATGAGAGAATTCGATCGCCGACGGGCGAGCCGAAACCGCTTCGGGGTCATGCAGACCCATGAAGAAGGTGAGGCGGAGTCAGAAAATTAGTCCATCCGGCTCCCGGACAGCGGGCACGGCCGGATCAATTAACACCAATCAGCCAAGCAATCGGCGGATGGAAATTAGTCTGGTCAGAAGTGGGCCGATCGGGTGTTGGAGTAAACTTCGAGTCAGTATGGTGCCGGATGGATCGGGTGTTGGAGTAATCTTCGAGTCAGTATGGTGCCGGATGGATCAGTGTTGGAGTAATCTTCGAATTAGTATGGTGCCGGATGGATCGGATGTTGGAGTAATCTTCGAGTCAGTATGGTGCCGGATGGAAATGTTGAGGGATCAGCACGAGTGGTGAAGCCGGATGGTTATTTCGGATTAGAAGGATGGACAAGTGGTTTCGACGTGGGAATGGAAAGAAAAATGTATTATCGAGGCCAATAGCCATAAATGAATGAAGAAGATAGAAATAGGTAAGACTAGCCTCATGAATCATCCCTGGCGAGCTCAGCAGAACTTGTTCCGGAGTCGGGGCACGCGGAGGCCAGGGTGGCGATCGGGGTCCTGCCGGTACTGGTTGCGCCACGGATCCTGTTGGTCGAGTTCATCGAGCGAAGCTTGGAGAGTGGTAGCCCGACCCAATCCTGGATACCAAGTCCCGCTTTCGGCCGGATTTCCGCTTTTCTCCACCCGGCGGTTGGTCAGATGTAGCATGATAGGGTGGAGAAAAATGTCCAAGTCGCAGTGGCCGCGCTGGATTCCAGCAACAACGAAGTTGCAGAGCTTTGTCCAGCCCTTGGTCGCTTGGTTTCGACGGTTCTTACGGTCTGCTCGGTATTGGGCTAGACGGGGGGACTCACGCCCGGCGGCAACGGAAATGAAACGATGATGGGTAGACTCCCAGATGGCTTGCCCATGCCGGGAGAGATACTCCTTACCAACCTACCGAAAATCCGCGAACCAGCCGACATGGGGTAGACCTATGTCTGGTATTTCCGGCACGGTCCAGGGTTTGCGAGACCAGCGACCCGATCGCCACAAGGTTGGGATCCCAGTCCGTGTCCTTAGGCGTTGCGGGTGCCGGTGGAAATATCCACAACGGCGGGCGAGACAAAGTCTGGGTGACAAGGGCACCAGTGAGGTCTTGGATACGCAAGCCCTCCAATTGCGTTTTAGACCAAAGGAAAGCCGCCGTCAGCTCGAGGGCCGTCATGACTTTCCGGCGGGGAATCCACGACGGGGTAGACTCTTCTAAGGACTCCTTGGATTCGTTCTCGTCGAACGCGAAGACGTCCGGGGAAGGTGACCCCTCGTAGCCCTCGGCGGCGACCTCATCATAGTCCATGTCCGGTAGGTCGGGCGCCCCCTCCCCATCGGGAGAGGCGGTAGATGGGCCTTGAGGGTCATAAAGGGAGACTCTAAGGAGAGCCGGAGCAGACGAAGCTTTAGACGAAGATCTTGTAACGCGAGGACAATGGGGGGACTTCCCAGAAGCCAGCGGAGCTGGGATCGAAGTGGGGTTGGGGCCCGATCCGTTGTCTCCATGATACTGGGCCGCGCTCGCTGGCGCGGCGGACCGTTTAGGCCGTTTGATTGCGACGGGGGGATGGAGCGACGCAACCCGGCTGGACCGACGTTTTTTCTTATGTGCAGGAAGATCCTCAGGGGACGATAGAGAAGCCGCCGACTCGCCGGCTGGCACTGGTGGCGGGTTAGGGCTTCGGGAAGTGTCCCAAATCCGTAGACGAGGGCCTCTCCCGTGCTACCGGTCACCGATCCTGGGGCGGACGCCTCCGCTCGGGATGTTTGGGCCCTCAGCCGAACCAGCAGCCGACGGGAGAGGTGGTGGAACGGATGCGGTCGGATCGGGATCCCGTGGACAAGCTAAGTCGAGGAGGTGCCTAATAGCCTCCCGGATGGGGGCAGGGACCTTCATTAGACGTTCCACCCGGGTGCCCGACGTGATCAGCCAAGCTCGACCTGCCATTATGGAGGATAAACAATCCGTACGCTCCTGCGCAAGCTGGGAAAACACCTCCCGGGCTTCACCCACACCCGATCGGGTCTCGGCGTACGCGGCCTCAAGCTCCCGAATTCGACGCTGGAGCTCAGGCGATGCAGATGCCGACTGGTACAACGCCTTCTGATATTTCGTCAGTTTTTTGGCGAGCCGGATCCGGCGATACTCCAAATTGCCCAGCTCTATCTGCGAACTCTCCAATCGCCGCGACAGGTGGATGTAGTTCTCGTAGTGCGCCGTCATCTCCTGCGGCTAGAGAGGACTCGATCATCAAGATGCGGAAACACGTGACATTTTGTTCTGAGAACACATACAGAGTGAGCGAGTTGGGAGATGGTCCTGAACAGGCGAAAATGTACTTACTCTGGATTTTCAAGGTGGCCATGGCCTTCTGGTTCAGGATGCGCTGCGAGTCCGACAGCTTTTGGAAGTGATCCCTCGCTTTAAGAAGGTCGTTCTTCTCACTTTCCAGTCGGCTGATGCGGTCCTGGGATTGGAAGGTAGCCAGTACCTCCCGGACCCGGGCTTCATCTGCTTGCTTACTAGCCAACCGTGTGGCCAGAGCCAACTCGGTGTTAGTCTTCTTCAGGCTAGCCACTTGCGTGGTTAGAGCAGCAATTTGAGCTTGCAGGGCAGCCACGTCGGGCTGCCCTGGACGACGCTCTAAGCCGGCCGGATGGGCATCGGGGCCTACGGCCGATGGCTGCGTAGTGGTCGGGGAGTGTCCCGGCAGGGGATCAATGGGGGCGTTGTCGCGGTCGGACATAGGGACAGTGAAAATCGAAGAGTGAGAGATGTGGTGAGCTCGTGCCTCAACCGTTGTGCGGCTGCGACAAGGCTCAGGGGCGGCTGTGGTGAAGTGACCCAGAAATTAACGGACTAATGATAGTGGACGCCTCCACCTGATTGGTTGAAATGTCGCCCTTAGTTGGATGCCCGGACCGATCAATAGGGGACGCGATCGGAGGGCCGCCGGATGCATCCGCCGAGCGGCCGGACGGCACCAGGCCTGAAACCAGGCCGGACGAACGCGACAGAAAGCGTGGATAGTTGGACTAGCGGGCTAAGCGGACGGGACGACCGCGAATGGCGGACGGCCGAGGGGCGGACTGGTGGGGGATTGTTTGGAAGGTATGAGCGAAAAGGAGCCTGAATGAGGAAGAGTGTTCCAGTGGATGAAGAAGGCACCCGGATCGGATGAGAAGCCGCCAAGGAAGTGCTAGCGCCAGCGACCAGGGAGCTCGGATGGATGGCCGTCCGGCCGAGCCGCCCGGGTACAATGTACCATCCTGACTGGTACCAGCTAGATTCGGTGTACCGGCCGGGCTGGTACCATCTGGGGTTAGTGTACCGGCCAGGCGGATACACAAAAATCGGAGTTAAACGGGCTACTTGGGTAAGACACATATCTGGTCAGCCGGGCTATTTGGGGTAGGTTACACAAAAGGGAGTATTAGATATAGGGATAAATCAGTATATGTTTCGCTTTCTTAGACACAAAGTCGCTTTTATTGGTTCACAGCGGAGGGCTAACAAGGTCCCCTCTTGCTGCTATTGGTTTGCCCGGGGAAGGTTAAGTTAACCCACCGGAAGTCCCCTGACCTGGAGTCGCGGCGTTTCGTACACTCACCTCAAGTCGCCCGTGTTTTGAACACGGTATTAGGTATTGGGAAGTGGTGACATTTTGGCCTTCTGTGGAAGAGTGTGGAGTTATATTTGGATTCCCCTTTACATACACGTTTGGATTCACCCTTCATTATTATTGGTTTAGCTGGCCGATTGATTTTTCTCGGTCCAGCCGGCAGTATACAAAGTTCAAGTATATTGCCAGTCGAGCTCCCCTGTGACGATTCCCGCCCAGGAGCTACCCCTAGTCCTAACCCTCATCTCCCTATTCGACGGATTTACACTTTTCGCCCTAGGGTCCACCAAGAGAGCAAAACCAGCCAATACTGACGGGTACACAAGGTGAGCTTTCAACATGGAACATCCGAGTCATCACGATCAAGCGGATGGAAGTGACCGATCCAGCCGACCGGATGCCGGATCGGATCATGACTTGGATGGACGGAGTACCCCCTCCGACAGTCGTCTGGGCCCCCCGTGGGTGTTCGCGTCTCAGGAAGAATTTCTGAGAGCGACTACACCACATCGCTACGGTTATCAATGCGGAAGTGTTGCACATTTCTCATGTTTCATGGCTCGTTAGAAGGTCAGGTTGGACAATGCATTTTTCATGTAAAATTCACACTCATTATATAGCGGTAGGCTCAGGTTTTACAACCTGGTTCATCTCTTGTTAACGTTACACTTAAAGCGACTTACATCATACGAGTAGGAAAGCTCAATAAATTCGGTTGCAAGCGATTCCAAGCCTCGACAAGACACGAATGCTCCTCTGGGTCTGATCGCTGCAGTGCCACAGGGTCCTGGCCATACATCATTCCACGTAAAAATGCATTTGGTAAGTATAATATAAATGCTTGCCGACTCAAGGTGGCGTTCTGATTCATGACGCCGCTGTAGTGATATCTAGTGATATCCATGTACAAACGTACCTCGGCGAAGCATACGAAGATGGTCGCGACGATAGAGTCCAAAATGGTTGACATTATCATGCACATGGCATAACCGATCGAAGCACAAGCCAGAAAAATGAAAACGATGACGTTAAATGTCTCTACAAGGTATAGAAAAAAAACATATCAATAAACGATACATCCACGATTCATGTCGAAAAAAGACGTACGACATTCGGCGGGGTGTTTAGCCAGCTCGTCCAGCGTGCACTGGAGATTAACATACAGCCACGCCGAGCCAGTGCCTCCAGATACCGTGCCTGTCAATATCACAAGTCATTCAGAGTTCAATTCAATGAAGTTGAATTCTACTTTTGCAAAAACTCTCGGACGTACCCGCAACCAAACACCCCATCGAAAGGACACTCGAGATAAGAGAGTCCGTAAGCAGAGTTGTCTAGCCACGATAGCAGCATAAAGAAGAACCATGTGTTGCCAAACGAGTTAAGGTCATGAAAAATTCCAACTGCTTTCGCGAGAACGCCGACAACGGCCAAACTCCATACTATTGCCCACACTCCCTGCGCCAACAAAGTCATGTAAGCTGATGAGATAGTTCCAGGAAATACCCGTAAAATTCGAGAGGCGGCAGTCTAGTTGGATGCTGCAAAAGCGATCGAACGCCGGACCGAGACGTAATAGGTGATAATTGCTGGCGACGTGCCATTGTTTCTTATTTATGAGTGCGAAATTGGTTAGACCAAATGGTCTTGGCGCCAAAAGCAATTGGCGAAAAAAAATAAAATCGTGAAGGTAATGGTGAGATGATAGATTTGCGAATTTGACCTATCATCATTGAAAAATAGCTGAATCACTTTTTGATTGGTAAATATAATTAAAGCGCACTAAACTGATGGGAGCACACTAAACTGAAAGTTTACGTTAACGTTTTTGTGGTTTTGAAAGTGTGTACCAAGTTGTATCCACACGTAGAAGCATAGGCTAGCCTAGGTCAAATTTGCGTTATCAGCTCCCTATCGGTTTAACGGATAGAGTTTAGGACTACAATGCGAGATGCGAAAGTTGTCCCCGGACCCCAGGATGATCCGGGTCTGTTTACAGATCCTGATAACCCAGCGCAGGAGGGTATCCAACAGCCAAACGAGGAGAAAGTGTGCAACGTGGACGAAATCGTTGCTGAAACACCAGCCTCGCAAGACTCGGAAGTATCCGTTCCCGCGTCGGACTCCGAAAAAGATACAGTTATGGTATCAGTGGAACCGGAAGATCAATCGGTAATACCAGTACCTGAGAGTCATCCATCAACGGAGGAATCAGGGGAGGTATCGGTAATACCGGTAGGTACACCTGATGTAACGGGCATAAATTCAACATCGAAACAGAAGAATCCAGCAGAAGGACTCAGCATGGCAGCTGCGTCACGGATAGGCAGTGTTGCACTAGCAGCCTCACAGGAGCCACAAAGTTTGGCATAAGCACTTCAGACAGCGCTAAGTCAAGCAGCGGCGACGAGGACAAGGGCACAGGCTTGGTTAGATCTCGCCCAAGACCTTTTTTCAACGGTGTACATTAAGGCACGCGGGCCAGTTTCTCGTCTCTCAGAAGCCGCTAAACGGCTACCGGCATTAAAACAACCGGAAGTGGAACGGTTACTTGACTATTTCGAACTAGTGGTGGTGGAGATGAAGCAGGACTGGGAGGTTTGGAGGAAAAAGGTTGTCGGATCGGCGTTATTGGCGCAACGTTCAGCCCAATCGTTCGAAGGCATTCTGTGGAAAGTCATTGGTTAAGAGAAGGTTAAGAAGGCTGATTTTTTTACCAGCGCCTTTAAAGGGATATATAATTAAAGTTGCTGGACGTGATGCTGCTGCATCAGTGGATAAATTGGAGCAGAAAACATTTTCGTTTGAGACCGAGATTTTCACGTCAGAGGGGAAATTACGTCTACGAGGTGTTTGTGAAAAGGACTACGGGAAATTTGCCCCGATGACGGTCCGTGAAGGTACGGCCGACGAATGGCGAATTGTGCAAGGTTCGGTAGAAAGCAATATTATTGCAAAGCACCTACCTCAATTTTTGAAAAGAATAATGAAGATCGATGAACAAGTACGGCTAGTACATACTATAGGTGCACAAGTAGAAGGATGCCTGGTAATGGATTTACGTGGATAGAGTCCTGTCAAGGAAGCCTTTTTAAGCACGAAGTGTATTCAAGAAAGCATCGCAACGGCGGCGGGAATTAGGGGTTCAGGGAGTGTGGCTTTGTGGAAAATGGTAGCGCAAGTCAAGATCATAAGTTATGACAGTGGCAATAACGCGCTTTATTTTCATTTTTTTACGAGGGACATGGCAAAAAATATGCAGGAGTGAAAGTATCATTTCATAGGTATGATAACTCATTACGTAACTTACACCAGGAAGCACAGCCAGAGGGTGGTTCGGCGTGTGAAACTCAGGTGGATAGCAATGGAGAAAGTTTCGAACATAAAGGTTTTTATTCGTGCGTGTTAAAGAACATCACACGATCTGTAGATTTACTGAAATTATCGGGGTTCCTAAGGAAACTGTAGAGTTTCAACTAGACGACCTGAACAAGAATGACCCATTTTTGGATACTTCGACACTGAGGGAATTAATAGTGAAATCAGATGCATGCCCTACTGCTCTCCTTAGAATTACTTGGATTTATTGGGGTCATACGATGCTGGTAGTGGAGCACCCGTCGATATGGAGTCGGAAACAGTGTTTGCGATGTGGGAAACTGGGTCACCACATGCGGAAATGCACGGCTCCGCTAGCGGAATTACTAAAGACCAATTGCATGCAGGTGACCTCGGAGGAGTTGAAGAAATTTTCTATTCAGGCGCCTACGTTTCGAAGCATGGAGGAATTACGGACCCAAGTGGAGGCAGTCAGGGTCAGCCAACATGTGACGAACATGTCAGAAGAGAAGGATGGACTGGAGGAGGCAGTTATGAAAACAAATGATATGGTCGGTGCGATCACCACTCCAGAAGGGCCCCGTTCCGAGGCACAGGATGCGGAGAGCAAGATGACATCTACAGCAGTAGGAAGGAGGCAAGGGAAAGGAGCTTCGGAGTGGTTTACGGTGAAACGAATAAAACGTAAAGATGAGGGGCACCAACCCGAAGTGACGGCAGAAGAGGGGCGGCCATCAAAATCAGATTTTAACTCAAGCTTGAGATCGGATTTACAGCGTTCAAAATGTGAGGAGAGAACGCAGCAACGTACCGATACTCATGGAAAAGTCAAGATGACCAATCAGGATCGGACGAACGATGATAGTAAGAACAACAAGGACACAGGAACGAAATCAGCACAGGTTCTCAAGTCAGAGAACGCGAGCAAAGGAAAAAAATCGTCATCGGGTAAACTGGATACACTATATCAGCAGAAACCCAGCACTTTGCTCATGCTAGAAGGCATAGTGAAAACGTATTTGACTACAGTATTAGACCAGATGGAGCGAGAAGAAGGTCCGATCAAGCCTTCCGTTCCAAGGCAATGTGAGACGGCAGACCAGGCAGACTTGACGACATTTGCTGAAGTTTTTACGATTGCTAGATCTCTTTTCTGTGCCGACGCCAGCTACTGGCAATTGTCAGATTTTTGCTGTGTACCAAGCATTAACTTGTTCGGCCAGATTGAAAAACAATGCTCCACTGCTAGAGGAATTAAAAGAAGGATGCCTGGCGCGTGCGTTGATGGACTTTGACGTCAAGTTCCCTCCAGGAGTGAGGAAACCGACGCTTATTGAACTAGGGAGGGGATATCCTAGGATCTTCCGAAAGAAATCTAAACGATTATTTCTCGATTACTTACTGGAATTTTCGGAGTGCGGGTCCGGTGTCATGGAAAATATTCCGAAAATGTTTGGGGTAGCAATGATACTCTGATGACGCTAAGTACATTACTTCAAAGGGACATTTTTGTGATAAGTCACCCACCTGGGGTCAAAGAACCTGGGGTTCTGTACGTTACCCCTGAGACTCGAAGATTCAGAGCCAAGAGTTATCAAATGAATGGAGAATACCCATGATGGTTAAGGATTTTTACGCAAAAATGAGGACATATTTTACATCGACAGACTCAGAAGCAAGCGAGAGTAAGCGCCCCCTAATTTTACGGTTCAGTGGACAACATTATTCAGCAATTTTAAACTACCCGAGGACACCAGGACGAGGATGTCAATATGGACAACAGTAGTGATGATGTGGATTACGAGGATGGCAAGCATTCAGTTTCGGATGTTATAAACACAAAGCAATCGTCTGGGGAAGTTGAGGTGGTCAGATGCTCGACGGAAGTTGTTACCAGTAGTGACGACTCTATTTCTACTTACAGCAATCAATCACCATGGAATCCAGACGACTGGGACGGGAATTTTGACGATTCGATACGAAGATTGGAAGGTCCCACGATTCACCATGGTCTTAAGTGTGAAATTACTGAAATTATTCTGACCAAGGACCCTCGGATGTTGCGAATTTTTACACTTTTGACGGATACTGTAGGTAAATTATCGTTACCGGAACAGGAACAGTTGTTGGAGTCAGATATGATGGACTCAGTGGTACGCAAGGGATACCATCAGAAGTACCAAATATCCGAACCAATAATCAATCAACTGATCTCAAAGGTTTGGAAGGACCTTCAACCTGAACAGGAATGCTTATTGATTTTAGATGGCTCAGCTTCCGGGTCGGAGTATAAACCATCTGATGTGTCGCAGAGTTCCCAAGAAACAGTGGACTCTTTGCTTGAAGACAGCCCTAATACCAAACGGGCTTGTAGACGTGAAATACCGACGGGTGGATCTGAACCAATGGATATAGTTCCAGTTACCAGAGAACTGATCGATGATTCGACGAGTGTGATTCTGATTCGGTGATTGATACTATTTTGTTAGATGAGTTTAAGATTGCATGGCACAAGTTGCTACCTCACTGGGAAGAACAAACGGGTATACCGTTTCCGCTGGTCAGCTCCACGAAGACTTTATGGATAAAAGCGGCGCATTCGGAATCGAACCGACTTCTTCGCCTAATAAGGATGTCCCTGGGTCTCATCATATACTGGATGAGGTTCACTTAAGTGTACGGGTTGAACTAACTAAGCATTGGCGAGAACAGTGCTGGCTTGCAGTGGTAGAAGCTGGTAAACGTGAAGGACTAACGGACATACCTAAAAAGTGATTTGCGGCGTGGGAGCACCGTTGTCTGGTGATGATTGGGTCTGGACAACGTACAGCGATAATTAATAGCTCTAAGGAATGGACAAGGCTCCGGAAGATTCAATATAGAGGGAATCAAATACTACAACTATTAGCGCCGCGTCAACCGATATAATTGACAGCTGGGATGATTTGTTCACATGTGTTCGCGGAACAGTTGGCAGTATTGGTAGGCGCTAATTACAACCCTACTGACACAATGCTAACTCTTTTCCAGCGACATATACAAACTCTCATATGTCGTCCAGACTATGCCTCTAAAATTGTGGCGAATAACCTGCTGCTTGGAAGGATGTGTTCGAATTCTTCCAGGCAAGACACATCTTGCAATTGTCGAACGGAGAAGACAACTTAGTCACTGAGACGGACCCAGATGGGCAGGGTCAGTACTAAGGGCACCGCAATGGGTATGCATAGCAATCACTCGTACTTCACGCTGAATACTATGGATATTTATACGAAATATTGTTTGTTAAATGCTATGGAATATGTTCCAGAAAATAAAAAAAGATGGAGGTATTCAAAGACAATGATCGCATACATTTCTCGGTCAAAATGTGCGATGTTTTGCGCACAAAGATGTTCTTGCCTGGATGTCAGTGTGGAAGCGAGGATACCCTGAGCACGCGGCCCAGGTCATCCTGCTACAGGAGACTCATATTACTACTCCTGAAGAATGGAGGTGTCTCGACAATGGGCTTTACTTTGGGGACAGACGGGCAATCACCGGGATTTATCTTATTGGAGTATTTTTTCAAAAAAACGAGGAGGAGTCGCGATATGGTTGAATCCTACTATTGCCGAACAAATAATACCATGGAAGCGGAAACACTGGTCAAACCGATTAAAGATGTTAAAATGGAATGACAGTATTATTATGAATATTTACGGCCAGTGACTCTAAAAGTCGTGAACATTTTTTAATGAGTTACGACAAATTTTTCTGCGAAAACCCAAAAATTGTTTCATTGGAGGAGATTTCAATTGTGTGGATAATCCAGCTTTAGACAGACTAGGAGGCACACGATAGACTCGGCCGGAGAGTAATGCTCTTCAGAGAAAATTGACGGAGTGGCAGTTATGGGACGCTCGATCATTGATAGTTTCACCAGTGGAAGAGTCGCACCTGGATCCGCACGATCACTTTACGTATTGGAGAGGGGACCAAGCAAGTCGTTTGGATCGTTTTTACTTTTCTGGAGATTGGAAGAACTGGGTGGTATGGGTTGCGGTAACACCCCCTCCTTTGTTGACGGATCACAATCAAGTATGTCTCTACCTAAAAAGATCCAAGTGTTACTCGAAATTTGATGGCGTTAGGAAGAATGCCGTACCCGTTTCCGGGATCTCAGAAAGATGAGATTCGAAATATGATGTGGAGCAATTAGCGACAAATTTGGCACGTGCAACGGCGGCAACAAATTTGGACAATTGGTTAGTTTTGTGCCGGGATATCTTGTACCAAATGAGGAAAACGATCGCCAGAGGAAGAAACAAGCGAGTACACCACTTACGACGAATGGTGAGTGAATGCGCGACGGTGAGGAAGCACATTGTTTAAGCCATTTCTGAATCTTTACAAAAAGAACGTTTGGTCCGTAGAGGATTTCGATTGCACCGGTCGGCAGCAGATGTAAGATGGCCCTTAAAGAGAGCATCTGTGTGAGAACAGGATCAGACGGTAACGAAGATTGTGGCAACATCAGGCCAATCGTTTGCGGATGATTGATCCATTCCTGACAAATTTGCGGCGACTTGGAAGAAGATATTGGGATGCAGTCATCGATGTGTTGGAGTCGAGGGATTTTTGTAGAAGTACAAAAGTTTATGCAGATACCAGAACACAGAAAAGTTTCAGGATCTCAAAATGTGGAGTTGATGTCGGAGATAATGGAAACGATGTTGAGTGGGCTAAAAGCATTGATCGTAGAAAAGTTGCGGGGCAGGACGGCATAGGTAATGACTTTTACAAGGATTTTGCCTCCGTCCTCTTGGAACCCCTCACTCAGATGTTCAATGGTATATTACGATGAGGGGAACCCTTCTTGCTCGTTATTGAAGGCAGTGGTGATACCTTTGCGAAAGAAAGGTGATTCTAGTAATGCTCTTGATTACAGGCCCATCTCGCTACTAACAACCAGTTACAAGTTATTCGCCAAAATTATCGTTGGACGGCTACAGAAAGTTTTGGAAATTTAATTGGAGACACCCAACAAGGATTTGTTTCAGGACGACGCATGGATAAAGCAGTGATTCTCATGAAGGCGTCATTCAAGCAATACAAAACAAAGAAGAAAGTGCCAGCAGCACAGAGTGCGGGTGTCTTATTTTTAGATTTTAGAAAGCGTACGACACAGTGGACAGGAAATATCTTTTCTCAGTACTGCAATTTTTTGGATTTTCGCCTGAGTTTGTTGCATTGATGAATCGGCTGCGCGCGGGGGCATCCGCGGAATTTCTTGTTAATAACCAATTTTCAGACCCTATATCGGTTAAATCGAATATCAGACAAGGTTATGCAGTAGCCCCGCTTTTATTCATCCTTGCTGTCGATCCTTTAGTGTTGGCTATAAATCGGGAGTCGGGATTCGAAGGGATCCAACCCCTGCATAGTGACACTTTTTACAGGAATCGGGTTTCTGCATTTGTCGATGATTCGACAGTGTTCGTGCGGCATGCAGAACAATTGCTGATTGTGCTAGACGTGGTCAGTCGTTTTGGAGATCTGTCGGGTTTACAAATTCAGCCGGCTAAAAGTAAATTTGTGTTTCTTAACTCGAAGTATGTACCAGAAAGATGGTACAATTTACCGGTATTACCGGCAGGGGACACGATACGGTATCTCGGTAATTATTTTGGATGGGCGGATTTGGAAACCGTTAACTGGCCATTGAATTCTCTGTGTCCAAAGGCGGTTGGCGACAGCGACAACATGCGGGACGTCGATAATGGATCGGGTCCAACTGTTTAGTGGTTATTGCAATACCCTCCATATTTTTTACAGCCAGAATGTTCGAAACCCAGGTGGAAGTCTTACAAGAATTACCCAACATTCACAAGGCGTTTCTATGGTGTAGACGAACGAAGAACGAGAGAGGGGGACATAAAATTTCTCCTCTTTACTATTTACTCCACATGCGGTTGGTGGGGTCAGGCTCATCTCGATACCGGTGGCTTTGAAGGTTCAGCGATTAAATCTAGCTTGTTAGTGGTTGATAGCGGCACGGGACATATATCAACAAGCTTGGTTGGACCTAGTGGGGATCAAGCCAGGTGGGGCGGTGGAGCAAATCCTGTCACCTGTTAAGGGGTTTATAGTTTGTCAAGCAGGACGTGCTGTAGAGCCGGGCATGACACGAAGTTTAAAAGGGAGGTCATGGAATGGATGGGTCCACGACGAAGTGACAGTGAGCGGCTAGAACGGTACACAGCCTCCTTACTCCCCCAAGCGTTCCAAAAAATGGAAACTGAGATTGGTGCGAGGGGAGCGCGGCTTGTACCGGAGGAACAGTGAATCATTAGCCTGGATATAGACGCCTACTCATATCATGTGATAATGCCGAACCACATGGTGCTTTTCTGGGGGACTTACTGCTGGGCATTAAATCCATGCATTTGTGAGAAAAGAGCAGGCGAGGAAATATGACCGGATCCCACTAATAACAATTCGAAACTTACGGATATTGAGACTAACGGCTACTACGTATATGTGGCAGGTTTAAGGTGGTGATGGTAAATCGCATACAAGGGCGAAGATATGTAGATGGATGTGTGCAGTAATATTAGCTTCTCCTAGAGTGGATGTGGGACACTACATTACCCCGATTGGTATATGCATGGGGCCAACATCATTGGAGAGGTTTAACTCGAAACTTGAATCCTCAGGACACAGCATTGGGCATGGGCGCACCAAGCAGGAGAGAGTGACAGTACGTCAACAAGCGGGTGGGATTTAATGGAAGATAACGAGTTGCACTATGACCGACAAAGAAACTGAGCGGGAGATGCATGAAAAGATGATTGTCCTTCATCCCCATCCAGCATTACATCTTATAGGATGGCAAGCAGCAGAAACGACTCGTCTATGGAAGATAAAGCCGAAATTCCTTAGGTCTTCCAGGCAAATGTATTATCATGGTGGTGCCCCACAGTTGCCGTGTCTATTAGATAAGTGGAGACGGAAGTGTGATACGAGTAAATAGTGGGCCATGATGCAAGATGTGGAACCGTCGCAGGTATCGGAACATGACAATATGTTAACTAACTACCAAGTGTGGGTACAGTTTCGAGTTGTGACCATGCAATTACATACTTTCTACTTGCGAGAGCAAGGAGAACGTAGATGCGTGATTGACGAGCGATGTACAAGTGATCTTACTAGAGTTAATAATATCTTATGGGAGTGTGAACGGGCTTAAGACTTTTGGCGGCGATTGTTACAACAATGGGAGGGTGTAGCCAAAACGGACCCAACACTAGACCGTTTCCAAGAAGCAATTGTAACACGAAGAGCGCCTCCGATCGGTGAGAATATTAAACAGGCGATGATGAACAAACATGGTTGGTATATTGATACCTATTGTAGGTATTTGACCGGCTCTGGAAAGGTGTCTGCGGAATTGCGATAACGTGGATGTGGCAACTGAGGGAAGAATCAAGTAGTGTTCCAATGACAAGTCAAGACTGCGTTTGACCATTTAGAATTTCTGTGGAGGCAGTGCAGAGCTCAAGTGGATGCAGTGGCGGAATGAGAATCCAAAATGTCTGAAACGCGAGAAGATGGGATCATACTGAAGATCAGTGTAAAGTGGTTTTTCGACCTTACCCCAGCACCGGATCAAGACTTCCAGAGACGACAACAAGATAGAGTGTGTTTGACGCCTGTCAGAAACACCACCCTGATACCTGAGCCTAGATTACATACTAGATTTCATAAGTTCATAGTAGCTAATAGATTACACTAATTAGACTACATTTTACTGCTTCTACGAGGCTTGCGTAGGTTACCTCCGTGTGTCTCGATACAAAAGGACGCGCGGGCTTCTAGCTCAGGATAACTCGGACCAATTTCGGATCACTAGGATTATTCCTAAAGTAAGTTAATGTAATATAGGCTGAAAAATGCTATTTTCAAATTCTGTTTGCCTCGAAATAGGTTCTAAGTAGGATCTGCTATTTCGCTCGGAATCGAGTTTCGCGTGTTTGACGAAGCCGAAGTGCCATAGTATCATATCGAAATGTATAGAGAGAATATATATGTAAACTTTTCTCATACTCTACGTTGCATTGTGCTATATATGGGAGTAAGGGCAACACAAGCCTCTCGAAAGACGAGGACAACAACGACGACGAGGAGTGCGACGCCCCCGCGCTTGACCAGCACGTCTTCTCGTCATGGATCGAATTGCACAGGGTCATGTCGATTTATGACCCCCGAACCTTTAGGTGCGTCTATTATGTGCACGTAGATCGTACGGGTTGTTTCTTTGTTTCTCACATGATTCGTGAGTACATCTACACATGGGCGGTATGACAACCACCGCGACGGCGTCAATTCCGCCGTCGTTCTGTCACTACAACAATCCCTTAAGATGCACGCATGGAGGCAAGAAACGAACTAAGCCGACGCCAGGTTATTCGCCGGACAGGATATAAAGCACAGGTGAGTTTTTGCTCGTCATCAGATTCGACAGGTTGGACAAACTCACAACATCGGTTGTTTAATACTTGCGTATTAAACACGCGTGTCCAGCATCTTGTGGATGGTTGGCCATTGCCGCTATCAATCATTACAGGTTCCTCAATCACGAGATGCCCAGAAACGTTACGACCTCTACACCAACGTGCGCACGCTTATACCGGCCGCGGTTCACCAGATCCATTTGAGCGGCAGCTCGTTGGTCAAGAGCCTTGTTACCAAACATTACAGGTTCAACAATCACAAGATGTCTAAAGAACATTATGACCTCTACACCAACGTACACACGCTTGTGCCAGCCGCGGTTCACCAGATCCATTTGAGCGGCAGCTCGTTGATCAAGAGCCTTGTTACCAAACATTACAGGTTATACAGTCACAAGATATCTAAAGAACATTACGACCTCTACACCAACGTGCACACGCTTGTGCCAGCCGCGGTTTGCCAAATCCATTCGAGCGACAACTCATTTGGTCAAGAACCTTGTTACTGTTGATATAGCGCCGCATATTAAATACGACCAGCATAGTATACCAGTAGGGTACCGGTTTGATACCGGTTATGACGTCATCCTAATGACGACGTCAGAAGCTTCATAAGTGTTCTTTGAGGTTCCATAAGAATGATTGGCTTAGAAGTAGCAAAAGGTTTGCGAACTAAGGACCATTAAAATATATTTACTTTTCATTTTGCCGACTACTACAAAGGTCTCCTCCTCAACAGGTTAACAGCCGCAAGCTCCACCTACGACCGCTCTCGTTTCCTCCGCGCCTGCCGTCCCCGCAGCGCCGCCGTCCACGCCGCCGCCGCTCAAGAGCAGTGTTTAGGAGAGCCCATTCGTAAGTCCCAATCTTTTGTGAGGGCAGGGACTATTCATTGGCTGTAAATCTTACCGGGCCAATAGTACTGCCGCCGTTATCGAGAACGTTGTCTTAATTGACGATAAATCGTCTCGTTTCGGTAATAAGTCAGTTTGGTTAACGGAAGGTCAGCACTTCGGTTCAAGACCCGCTGTTGTGCCAACGCCCCATGTCCTACACAATGGCCAGAAAGAAAGCTGAAGTCGTTTTGGGAAACGACACTACTTCCACTGGGAATTTTCGATGCGTATGACGCTAGCAAGAAAGGGTTTGCTGGCACACATTCAAGTAGTGAAGGCCGAGTCGGAAATGACAGAGGCATGGGTGCTTAACGACATGAAGGCTCTTGGGATTATTGCTCAAGGTGTTGCAATAGAGCATCACACAAAGATCAGAACAGCAACATAGGCCATCCAAGCCTGGAGCACACTGCGCGGGTTCTACAACCGGTCGACGATGCACAATCGTGTAGCAATGACTCGTCGACTGCACGAATTCAAGATGGTGAGTAGTGCGACGATGGCGAAGCATCTGGATAGCTTTGACGAGCTGATTGTGAGATTGCAAACCCTCGGGGAACCGCTTGATGATGCTCGACAGCTCGTTATTCTCCTGAGTAGTTTGCCGGAAGAATACGAGCTAATCTCGTCAATTGTTGAAAACGTTAAAGACATCACTTTGCTGGAAGTGAAGGAGAAACTTCTTAAGGAATACGAGCGACGTGAAAAGAAGATGGCCACGGAGCGTGCGTTGAAGGCTACCTCGTACGGTGGTATAATCAAGAACGGGAAAGTTGGAAATGTCGGCAAATACAACGGTCGCAAGGGCAACGATGCGAAGAAGAGGAACAGTGGCTTCAGGGGAAAGTGTTTTAACTGTGATCAAATTGGACACATGAAGCAAGACTGTCCAAGAAAGAACAAGAGCGATGACGATGAAACGCGGTTTTTGTCGTTGATGAAGATCCGTCAGCCGGGTGGTTGATTGACAGTGGCGCAACATCGCACATGACGCCTTATCGCAATGACTTATTTGAATATACAGAAGCAACGCGGGCGATGGTCGTAACCATTGCGGATGGCAAGAAACTCCGAGTTGCTGGTACCGGAACGGTTCATTTGTTGGGTATCAACGGAAAGCAAATTCGGATGTTGGAGGTGCTCCACATCCCTGACTTAGACAGAAGGCTTTTATCGGTTGGAAAATAAGTCGAACGCGGTAAGCATGTGGAATTCAAACAAAATTCTTGCATAATTTCAGCAAACTCAAAGGCGATTGCGGCCGGAAAGAAAATCGGCAAAGCGTATATCCTGGACTGCGAGCAAGAAGAGGCTCGCTTTGTGGAATATGCTGGGGTTAATACTGAGTGGGAGCTTTGGCATGCTCGCTTGGAACACCCTGGAGATAGTGGTTTGATCGAGACACAGCGTTCCACGAACGGCATACCGGCTGTCAAGAAAAGCACTGAAAAAGTGTGCTGTGGATGTATGAAGGGCAAGCAAACAGTTGATTTGTTCCCGTCACGGTCGAGAACGAAGACATCACGTGTGCTGGAGCTCGTACACACGGATGTTTTGGGACCAATGAATACGCTCTCAAAAGGGTGGTGCAAGATATGTGATGACGTTCGAAGATGATTTTTCTCGTTATGTGGTAGCATACTTCATGAAGAACAAGGGTGAGGTAGCCGCAAAGTTGAATGAGTTCAAGGCATTCTACGAAATCAATGGGGTGAACGTTTGAAATGCATTCAATCGGACAACGGAAAAGAGTTCGTAAACAAAAAGGTGAATGATATCTGTGCCAGAAGTGGTATCATGCATCAGCGTACCGTGCCATACAGCCCTCAACAGAACGGAGTAGCAGAGCGAATAAATCGCACAATAATGGAAAAGGCACGAAGCATGCTGCACTACAAGAGAATTCCTACTGAATGGTGGGAAATAGCAGTTAGTACAGCTGTGTATCTCATCAACCGCTCTTCTAATACGAGGTAGGCTTTAAGCAAAAGCCGGAGCTCGGACACTTACGTGTCTTTGGATCACATGGCTACGCTCATGTTGATGACGCCAAGCGATCGAAACTTGATCCTAAGAGTTTCAGGTGTTTGTTTCTTGGGTATGCGGAGAGCGCAAAAAGGTATCGTGTGTTTGACTTGGAGAGCATCATGGTCAAGGTGATACGCTCAGTTAAACTTGACGAGCGTGAAGTGGACGGAATATACTCCACAGCTTCACCACAGCAAGTGACGATCACGCATGTAACTAAGGAATCTGGGGATGTAATTGAGCCCAACAATCCAAATCAGCCTACGCCGGAAGGACCCATGGAAGGCGTTGAGTCTGATGCCCCGGACGTAGAGATGAATGATGCAGAACCAGGGCGAGAAGTTAACATACCTCATCTTCCTTCGTCTCTTAGTCCATCAAGGACTGGTTTTGAGCTAGAACCATACAGCCAGCCTAATCGTGAATTCAATGAAGACAGAATAGTGTTTCAACCTAGACCAGATCGAATGAGACGACCGCGCGAGCCCATAATTTTTCTAGAGGATGGTTTGGGCAATGACGAAGAACAAAAGATGGAAGAAAGTGACGATCAGCCAACTTCAAAGCGTGCAAGGATTGACGAGGAAGGACTTATAGCCGAAGCAGTATTGGCTTACGCTGCTAATGTTGGCGAGGCGGACGATGCCCAACAACATATCAGCAAGCAATGAACAGCGATGATGCTCAAGAGTGGGTGAAGGCGATGAGCGCGGAACTCAAGGCTCACAAAGAGAATAGTTCATGGACGTTAGTACCAAAGAGAATGGATGTTCGTCCAATTGGATGCCGATGGGTGTTTGCGAAAAAGGGCATTGAGCGCGGACAGGTGACACGCTACAAGGCCCGGCTTGTCGCAAAAGGATTTAAGCAGAAGTTCGGTATTGACTGCTTTGAGACGTACTCGCCAGTGGCAAACATGAACTCCATAAGGGTTGTGCTGTCAGTCATTGTTCCAAAGGGATACGTGACCGAGCAGCTAGATGCGGATACAGCGTTCCTAAATAGTGACCTTAAGGAACAGGTGTACATGGAGGTACCGACCGGAATATCCAACTCTGAAAATTTAATGTGCAAGCTAGACAAGGCTATATACGGACTCAAACAGGCTGCGAGTGCATGGAACAAAATAATTCATGCTGTTTTCTTGCAAATAGGGTTTCGTAGCAGGAGAGCAGATCAATGTATCAACGTCAAATGTAAAAACGGCAGCTACGTTTACGTGTGCCTATATGTTGACGATATGATTATCGCTGCCAAGACAAGCAAGGAGATTCAGGAGGTGAAAGCGGCTTTGAAAGATTCTTTTAAGATGAAGGATTTGGGAAAGGTCAAATTTATTCTTGGAATGGAGATCGACCACGACCAAAATTGCAGCACGCTCATGATTGGGCAGTCCCGGTATATTGACGACGTGGTGCAAAGGTTCAACCAAGAAAATGCCAAGCCAGTGACCAACCCATGTGAATCGGGGTTAAAATTGTCGAAAATACAATCGCCAACTACAGAGGGCGAAAGAATCGCTATGAGATCGAAGCCTTACAGATCTCTGATTGGATGTTTGTTATACATCACAACGTGTACGCGTCCTGATGTGGCATATGTGGTCACTCAATTATCCCGATTTTTGGAGAATCCAGGTCAGCAACACTGGAAGGCTGCGATTCGTACTCCGCTATCTCAAGACGACAAGAAACTACGGAATTATCTACGACGGTAGCACCAGCGAAGTGCATGTTACAGCATACACGGACGCGGACTGGGGCAGCAAAATCGATGACCGACGCTCGGTATTGGGAACAATGGTAATGATTGGTGGTGCACCAGTAATTTCAAGTCCAAATATCAGCGTACGGTGGCGCTGAGTTCTGCTGAGGCGGAATACATGGCTCTCAGCCTATGTACTCAAGAAGTTTTGTGGGTTTGCACGATGCTCAATGATCTGGGTCTCCAACAAGTGGGAGCAACGGAGATTTGGGAAGATAATCAAGGTGCAATCGGGCTGGCCAATAATGCAGGATATAACGGTAGAACCAAGCACATTGCAATTCGTTATCACTTCATCCGAGAGAATGTGGCACGAGAAACCATCATTGTCAAGTACGTATCAACGATGGACCAGTTGGCGGACATGCTAACCAAGGCTCTGGGAACCAAGAGACTCAAGTACTTGATGCTGGCTAGTGGCATCGGACCCAGGCGCGTATAGCATAAGCGGCGAGTGGGAGTGTTGATATAGCGCCGCATATTAAATACGACCAGCATAGTATACCAGTAGGGTACCGGTTTGATACCGGTTATGACGTCATCCTAATGACGTCATTAGATGACGTCAGAAGCTTCATAAGTGTTCTTTGAGGTTCCATAAGAATGATAAAAGAATGATTGGCTTAGAAGTAGCAATAGGTTTGCGAACTGAGGACCATTAAAATATTTTTACTTTTCATTTTGCCGACTACTACGAAGGTCTCCTCCTCAACAGTTACCAATCATTACACGGTTCCACAATCACAAGATGTCCAAAGTACATTACGGCCTATACACCAGCGTGCACGCGCTTGTGCCAACCGCGGCTCGCCAAATCCATTCGAGCGGCAGCTCATTGGGTCAAGAGCCTTGTGCAGGAAACATAAATACAGATGATAAATTTGTAGATATCGGGCTAGCAAAGATGAGTCGGCGATAGAGATCGTGGTCCAGCAAATGAAGCAGATCGATTTACTCAACCCTGCTCTGATGTCGCTCGTGTCATTCACTGGGACGTCATTACTCGACGATGTATGCATACAAGTGGCGTTGGATGCTATCGCAAAACGAACCAGGGCAACTGTCATCCCGGTGTATGGAACTGGTGCAAATTGGCGATGAGTGCGTGGCCATCCTGCGCGAAACCGGGTTGTTCCAAAGATTTACGAAGGAGGCGTAGATTAACCTACCCAAGGCAGGCCATTGGTGTGGTGCCATCATTAACGCTAGCAAGAATAAGATCAGCGTACTCGTCTTGGACCCCATGCAGGCTCACGTCGCGCAACCGAAGGAGCGCGTTTTGGAACCGTTCAGAGGAGCACGGGAACTGATTATTCGATGCCACACTGACTTCAGCTAAGTAGATAATTTCAACTGCGGTGTGTTCGAGTTGATGGCGCTGGAGCTGCATCTGCGGGGAATCTCGTTTGAAGAGTACGACTCCATCGAAACGGCTGCATTCTTCATAATTAAATATTTGCATGCGCTTGACGCTCCGTTCACCTTACTAACAAACGAACACAATCTGTCAAGTCTGTCCAATCAGACATGTCACACATGTTGTAATCGACTGAGTCTGTCCAATCTGAGTGACAGCGACCCAATCAACACTGGAAGCCAAGCCCAACACACAGTAAATTGGCTCACGTACCACAATGAAAATTAACATAAGTCAAAACATGGGTCTGACCAGTCTGCTACTAGTGCGCTGATACTGGACCGACACTGGAACGTTTGAAAAGTTCCCGCGCAGCAGCCGTCCTGTTTTGACGATTTGGCGGCTCCATCGACCATCACCCTTTAGCATTAGCCTATCTATTTCCGTCATCAAATGATGTGTGTGCGCGCCATTTTGGACAGATCAAGGCATCTTTTTGGACAGATTAAGACATGTATCATGTCTTGGATTAAGGCAATAGCCTCGCGCCTCTAATATTGATAATGAGTTTTAAAATCGCCGAACTAGACGATTTTTAAAACAGTTTTTATTTTTCCTGATCCAATATGGCGTGCCAAACATTTCGCGTTTTTTGACAAAATATATCGATATTGGGTTCAGAAAAGGTGCAGCAAATCACAAATTTGGCGTTGCCGAACACACCCATAGCTTTGACGATTTGAGTTAAAACTGACGTGTAAAATTTTAGCTCTTAATAGTAGGCCCCGCCAATGAGTGGCAGTTGCCTATGACATGCATTTTTTGGGTACTGACTTCTAGATATCAAAGAAAAAGGGTAACCGTCATTTTAGTGCTCCAAATAAGGATAAATCCAAGTTATAACTCATGCGACATCGTGAGATTCGATGGATGACGAAGAAGGTAGAAATTGCGCAATTTTATGAAAGCATTTTGGAGGACTCGGTGGATTTGTTTAAAAGATGATGTAGCATCCGCAGCTGCTTAGTAAGATTTAAGAGCAGCAAGTGCTGTGCATCGACCCAGATGTGACATGCAACGTCCGAGTCTGATGTCGCAATTTCAGTCGTTTTGGGTATTTAACAAGAATGTCGGATTCGCTTCAGAATAATAATCGTGTGAACGTACAGGGCAGAAAGTAATGCGCAAGATCAAGCTGCGGTAAAACATGCTCAAGCGATGAATCCGATAGCGATGCTGTGGGTAAAGTGACTTGTGAATTAATTAACGGGCAGGTATAAAATACATCTGGCCAGAGTGTGCCTTCTGATTAGCAGAAATGCCGGCCAAGGGCGTAGATGCTGGATGGCAGTTGCCAAGCGTATCCACCAGCGGCAGGATGGTGCCAGGCACGGAATCGAGCCAGATGGGTGTGATCAAGGGGCTTGTAAATTGGGCTAGCCGGGGATAGGCCGTCCGGATCAGGTGGGCCGGATGACCGCAGATGGTGGATGACCGAAGGGCGGATTGTTTGGAAGGTGTATGTGCGAAGGGTCCTGAAGAAGGCTGGGCTTTGTGGAAGACGGATGAGACGCCAGAGGTGGACGCTGGGCTGCTAAGGAAGGGTTAACGCCAGCGGCCAAGTGGGCTTAGGTGAATGTCTATCCAGGTCGAGCCGGATATTTGATGTGTGGTACACGAAGGAGTATCCAGGTGAACCGGCTGGTTTTGGTGTACAGTACACCAAAGAGCATCCGGCCGATCCGGCTGAGTTTGGTGTACAGTACACAAAAGAGCATCTAGATGGTTTGGTGTTCGCCACACAAAAGAGATCCAGGTGGAGCTGACTGGGCTATTTTAGGTAAGATACATAACTATTCAGCCGGGCTATTTGGGGTAGGTTCTACAAAAGGTTGTATTGGATATAGGGATAAAAATCAGTATACGTTTCGCTTTCTAAGACGCAAGTCGCTTTCATCGGTTCACAGCAGAGGGCTAACAAGGTCCTCTCGTGCTGCTATTTGTTTGCCCGGGGAAGGTTAAAGTAACCCACCGGAAGTCCCCTGACAGGGAGTCGCTGCGTCGCGTATACTCAACTCAAGTCGCCCGTGTTTTGAACACGGTTTTATCTCTATAGAAAAGTGTGGTAACGTTTTGGCCTACTGTGGAAGATAGTGGAGTTTCATTTGGATTCCCTATTACATACACGACTGGATTTACCCCTTTATTATCTTTGGTTTAGCTGGCCGATCGATTATTCTCGGTCCAGCCGTCGCAATATACAAACTTCAAGTATAACGCCAATCCTGCTCCCCGGTGAAGATTTCCGTCCAGGAGCTACCCCTAATCCTATCCCTCCTTTCCCTATTCGACGGACTTTTAACTTTTCACCCTAGGGTCCATCAAGAGAGTGCAACCGCCAGTGCTGACGGGTACAGAAGGTGAGCTTTTCGAACATGGATCATCCAAGTCGTTACGACCAAGGTGATGGAAGTGACCGATCCAGCCAGCCGGATGCCGGATCGGATCATGACTTGGATGGACGGAGTACCCCCTCCGACAGTCAGTCATCTGGGCCCCCCGTGGGTGTTCGCGTCTCAGGAAGAATTTCTGAGAGCGACTACACCACAATGGTGCGCGTGCCCGGATCTCTTGGTGACCCTGGATATCACCGCGAGTCCCTAGTGGGCGAAAGACCTAAACCTGTCAAATTTGTTGAAGATGTTGTGTCGGGTGCATTGGGGGAAGGCATATCGCCCCCAATGCTGCTGAAGATGGAAGGATGCGATGGTCGACTCGGATTGGAGGAGTTCGAGGTCGAAGAAGTTACTCCCCTGGAGGCTCCGGCTGGGCCGGATTACGGTACTGGGCCGGATTACGGTACTAGTCACTATAGTGCCGGCCACTATGCCCCAGCTGGAGCCGGATCGGATTATGATGCAAGTCACCATATCCGAGGAAGGACCATGGTCGAAACAATGATCCTAACAAAGAATTGCATATTATGAACATCAAAGAAGAAAAAAATAAGAAAGAAGAATCGAAGGGTGGATACGACCAGAGTGGGAAGCTGTCTGGATCAGGATCAAGTCACTATCCAGGTCACCTACCCCTAAAAAAGCTAGATTGGCAGGAGCCGGATTACCCAACTCACAAAGATAGGCCACGTTTCGAAGAAGAAGAGGAAAAACTGGATGGCCTATCACAGAAGGTTACGGACACCGACCTGGAGCGTGCCCGCCACCTTCGCGAGCTGGGGAAGTTCTTGCGGACGGCCTGAAGATAAGACGACCGAAAATCCTTGGTGGATTAAAAGGTCTCGTCTATCCCCCATCTCTCTCAGACAGCCACGTGTCCCTCATTAGAGGACTGTTCGATCAGCTCAAGCAAGCCGGCATCAACACCGGCGCCTTCGATCCGAACCAGTTGTTCAATCTGAGGGCGGACAGGGTGAAGGAGGCATCCAGCGCACTGCACAACCGATTGGTACCGTTAGTGGGCTGCTCTCCGTCGCAGAAGATGACAGCAACAACCGGAGCGACTCCGCCTTCACCGCCGGCAGCAGGCAGACCGGCCGGATTACACTCGGGTCCTTCACAGTACGAGTCTGCCCCTCCAGAAGCGGATTCAACTGACTCATCGGTAGGCATTACCCGCATGACCCTTGGCCCAAGGGGAGCAGCGCGTGTGGCAACGGCCATGAGGTTTGGAGGATACGAAGATCCAGATGCGCTCGAGCGGAAGAAAGCCAGTCAGCACAGCGTTCAGACCCGGACGGCGACGGCGGATCCAGAGCCAAAAGACGAAGACGTGGACGTGCGGATTAAGAAGGAATGTCGAGCTGGCAGCCCAGCTGCCTCCAAGTCGCCCCGCGAGTAGACCCTCAGGCGAGCCCTCAAGTGCCGGATCACCTTCAGAACATGTTTTCGGCGATGATGGAGCAATACGTGGAAGAACAGCGTCGGGCGAGTGCCAGCCGCGGCAGTCCGGGGTCACCGGACCAGCCGGCTCGTCGTAAGAGTCTGGCGCCCGAGCCAGCCCAGTACTATGAGAGGGAGCCGATTGATGAAGACATGGAGTCAGTGCAGTCCAGGCAGAGTGAGCCCCGTGCCGTCCCACCAAGCCGCCGGACAAATCGCAGAACGGGACGGCCGACGAATAGGAAGCTGTCTCTGAGCGACGTGGATATGGAATCCGTCAAGTCGGCCCGGTGCCACTATGATCCGGATGACCTGGATCTAGGGATGGCTCGCCGAGACAATGTGGCCTCAGCCCAAGCGTTTGATCCAGACTCAGGAGCGATTACCAGGGTGCGGATGTCAGCCACGCCCGAGTTGAAGGATTTCACTGGACAGGACATGGATGACGACAAATCCCGAGGATGGTTGAGCAAGACGAAATCAGTATTCTCAGAGACCGTACGCCGGACTATGAGAAGTGCCTGATCTTCGGAGACTTGATGAAGGGTCCCGTAAAAAACTGGATCCAGCAGCTCAGCCGGGGAGTCCGAGACGATTGGAGGGAGCTGGTTGAAGATTTTGGAGAGCAATACTGCGGATCGGGAATGTCGGTAGAGCGCCCGTATTTCCACACCCGTTGATAATGTTGTGTCGGGTGCATTGGGGGAAGGCATATCGCCCCCAATGCTGCTGAAGATGGAAGGATGCGATGGTCGACTCGGATTGGAGGAGTTCGAGGTCGAAGAAGTTACTCCCCTGGAGGCTCCGGCTGGGCCGGATTACGGTACTGGGCCGGATTACGGTACTAGTCACTATAGTGCCGGCCACTATGCCCCAGCTGGAGCCGGATCGGATTATGATGCAAGTCACCATATCCGAGGAAGGACCATGGTCGAAACAATGATCCTAACAAAGAATTGCATATTATGAACATCAAAGAAGAAAAAAATAAGAAAGAAGAATCGAAGGGTGGATACGACCAGAGTGGGAAGCTGTCTGGATCAGGATCAAGTCACTATCCAGGTCACCTACCCCTAAAAAAGCTAGATTGGCAGGAGCCGGATTACCCAACTCACAAAGATAGGCCACGTTTCGAAGAAGAAGAGGAAAAACTGGATGGCCTATCACAGAAGGTTACGGACACCGACCTGGAGCGTGCCCGCCACCTTCGCGAGCTGGGGAAGTTCTTGCGGACGGCCTGAAGATAAGACGACCGAAAATCCTTGGTGGATTAAAAGGTCTCGTCTATCCCCCATCTCTCTCAGACAGCCACGTGTCCCTCATTAGAGGACTGTTCGATCAGCTCAAGCAAGCCGGCATCAACACCGGCGCCTTCGATCCGAACCAGTTGTTCAATCTGAGGGCGGACAGGGTGAAGGAGGCATCCAGCGCACTGCACAACCGATTGGTACCGTTAGTGGGCTGCTCTCCGTCGCAGAAGATGACAGCAACAACCGGAGCGACTCCGCCTTCACCGCCGGCAGCAGGCAGACCGGCCGGATTACACTCGGGTCCTTCACAGTACGAGTCTGCCCCTCCAGAAGCGGATTCAACTGACTCATCGGTAGGCATTACCCGCATGACCCTTGGCCCAAGGGGAGCAGCGCGTGTGGCAACGGCCATGAGGTTTGGAGGATACGAAGATCCAGATGCGCTCGAGCGGAAGAAAGCCAGTCAGCACAGCGTTCAGACCCGGACGGCGACGGCGGATCCAGAGCCAAAAGACGAAGACGTGGACGTGCGGATTAAGAAGGAATGTCGAGCTGGCAGCCCAGCTGCCTCCAAGTCGCCCCGCGAGTAGACCCTCAGGCGAGCCCTCAAGTGCCGGATCACCTTCAGAACATGTTTTCGGCGATGATGGAGCAATACGTGGAAGAACAGCGTCGGGCGAGTGCCAGCCGCGGCAGTCCGGGGTCACCGGACCAGCCGGCTCGTCGTAAGAGTCTGGCGCCCGAGCCAGCCCAGTACTATGAGAGGGAGCCGATTGATGAAGACATGGAGTCAGTGCAGTCCAGGCAGAGTGAGCCCCGTGCCGTCCCACCAAGCCGCCGGACAAATCGCAGAACGGGACGGCCGACGAATAGGAAGCTGTCTCTGAGCGACGTGGATATGGAATCCGTCAAGTCGGCCCGGTGCCACTATGATCCGGATGACCTGGATCTAGGGATGGCTCGCCGAGACAATGTGGCCTCAGCCCAAGCGTTTGATCCAGACTCAGGAGCGATTACCAGGGTGCGGATGTCAGCCACGCCCGAGTTGAAGGATTTCACTGGACAGGACATGGATGACGACAAATCCCGAGGATGGTTGAGCAAGACGAAATCAGTATTCTCAGAGACCGTACGCCGGACTATGAGAAGTGCCTGATCTTCGGAGACTTGATGAAGGGTCCCGTAAAAAACTGGATCCAGCAGCTCAGCCGGGGAGTCCGAGACGATTGGAGGGAGCTGGTTGAAGATTTTGGAGAGCAATACTGCGGATCGGGAATGTCGGTAGAGCGCCCGTATTTCCACACCCGTTGATAATGTTGTGTCGGGTGCATTAGGGGAAGGCATATCGCCCCCGATGCTGCTGAAGATGGAAGGATGCGATGGTCGACTCGGATTGGGGGAGTACGAGGTCGACATTAAAGAAGAAGTTACTCCCCTGGAGGCTCCGGCTGGGCCGGATTACGGTACTAGTCACTATAGTGCCGGCCACTATGCCCCAGCTGGAGCCGGATCGGATTATGATGCAAGTCACCATATCCGAGGAAGGATCATGGTCAAAACAATGATCCTAACAAAGAAATGCATATTATGAATATCAAAGAAGAAAAAATAAGAAAGAAGAATCGAAGGGTGGATACGACCAGAGTGGGAAGCTGTCTGGATCAGGATCAAGTCACTATCCAGGTCACCTACCCCTAAAAAAGCTGGATTGACAGGAGCCGGATTACCCAACTCGCAAAGATAGGCCACGTTTCGAAGAAGAAGAGAAAAAACTGGATGGCCTATCACAGAAGGTTACGGACACCGACCTGGAGCGTGTCCACCACCTTCGTGGGTTGGGGCAGTTCTTACGGACGGATGGGGTCCTGAAGATAACACGACCGAAACTCCTTGGTGGATTAAAAGGTCTCGTCTCACCCCCATCTCTCTCAGACAGCCACGTGTCCCTCATTAGAGGACTGTTCGATCAGCTCAAGCAAGCCGGCATCAACACCGGCGCCTTCGATCCGAGCCAGTTGTTCAATCTACTACCGATTTGGTCATCGGGAAGACAGAACTCCAATGGTGGCTAAACCAGAGTACCGGAATCCTTCTAGAATATTGACGCCGGAGCCGGCCATCGCCGGATCCGGCTGAACGTACTGAACGAGAACCTGCCCCAATCGCTGAAATGCTTTTGCCCACTCCGTCGAAGACGGACGAACGGCAGGATCAGGAGGGAAGCCAAGGCAGAGTCACATGTGCGGTCACCTCCGATGCCGGATGGCTTGACGAGCAGGATGATGCTGGATGGACCGATCCGGCCGACCGGGATTCGGAAATAGCTGGAGGCTGATCAACCGATCCGGCCGAAATATTCTGTGATTCTATTCCATCTAGACGACTTGTTCCTTGTATTTGTTATCTCTCAGCTTGTATTTGTGTGCTGCCGTTCTTAGTTTGAAAAGAAAGGACTAAAAATAGCTCATTCTACTCAAGAATAACAGCCAATTACGAGCATTCTTCTTCAGTCTTTTTGGCGAATCACATGCCAACCTACTGCATTTCTCCAGCCTCCTCACTTATTTTTGGATGACAGATCGAGAAGGATGAGGTAGGATGCATGATGGATCTGACCAATGACAATCCATTATTTATCCATTCTCCATTATTTTGGTTCGTGAGAACCACTATTATTAGCTCAATACTTCAAACAAACAAAGAGGTGGGTGGAAACCATACAAGCACAATCACGAGAAAGGCGAGGCTAATCGCCCGCGACGACAACAACGACACAAGCCTGTCGAGGCTTTGCAACATTTCAATCCGTTCTTTTTCATTCAATGGAAAGCTATCAAGCACTACACCTTTTACCGACCAAAATGAAAAGGTTTGCAACCAAAGTGGATAAGGTAATTTCAACATACGTAAAAAATAAAAGTTTTGCAACTAAAGTTGAAATATCCTCATCCAAAGTGAAAAGTACAATAGTACCATCCCTTCTTCTCTTTTCAGACGTGTGTTCAGAGACTCACGTAGTGTGGACAGAATGCCGCCACGCAAGCGCGCACAAGATATTGAAATCGACGCAAGGCCATCTAGTGAAGATGACCACACCAGAAGTGACAGCGATTACGAGGAGAAGGAAAAAGCTGAGGTGTACGGCAGCTACTACGAGGAAAACGAGAAATTTGAGGAGTGCAGAAAGAAGATCTACAAGACCGGACAACTCAACGCTGTGGATCCTGTGAACATTGTCTTGTCTGCACTTGCTGCGTCTACTCTACACTGCTTGTGTCGTGCCGCCATAACATGTACCTGCGTCTGGAACTTCCGGTGCGAGGGTCGGTAATCCCGTCTGACAAGATCAAAGGGCGTTGGTTGATTTTAGATGTCGGTTGCTGACAAGTGTTTGAGAAACAGTGCCCGGGCGTGACACCATAACAGCTAAACGGCCTTTGAGTGCATCTCTGAAGGGAAACAGCAAGCACAAAAAAATAGTCTCTATATCCTAACGCATTGCAGAGTGCGTGCGGGCAAAGGTACACGTCATTTCACCGAATTTATCACGCAACTGTCTGCACTTGAGAAGCTTGCTCGGACTGACATTTTTCTTGATGTCCAGCCTGCTGATGACGGTCGTGAGGCTTAAGTTGGCGATATTAGTGACGCAAAGGTTGATGGAGTTGGTGAAGACGATGGAACACGCCCCACACACAATTGAGAAGACAAGATGCTAGCCCAGTCATCTGTTGACCGTCTAACGACGCTTCGTGCTGCGACTTTAGACTCGGTCACGGCTGGGCCAAACCATCAGCCCGGGTCGCCCCACCGGGAAAACGCGGCAAACAAGCGACCGCGAAATCATCGGTTAACTGTCTAACAGTGCCTGTGGCTGCGTATGGCATTCGAGTCCCCGAGTCCAAGACATCTGCTGCATTTTACCAGGTGGGGCGTAATCCAATCATCGACTATACTCGTATGCTAATAAAAGTGTGTTAATGACCTGTTACAGTAGACCACTTAATCAAAAATAGACCAACAACTCAAATATCGATATAAACAGTATTTTTAATAGGGTAAAAGGTTTTTGACTGACTATGTGATAAAAGAGTAAGGGGCATTCTTAACGGGGTCATAATCCTCGGGTCACGGGACCATATGTTTTGAAACTAGGTGTGGGTTTCAAATGCATTTCTAAGAGGGTTATGACCCATTGGTGTAGAAAATCATAACGAAAGACAAGCCCTAACATGAAGAGTGTTGAAATCGGCACATACAACCTACAATTACAAGCAGTAGATTATTTGGTTGATATAAAAGTTTCATGCCCGCAACTGACGTGTGATTGCAGTTAGCAAACATGACTCATAGTGGTCCCTTTAGTATACATCTATTTTATTTACGCCATGTCAATTCTGATGCCCAGCATTGACAGCTAGAAGTTGTAATTGGACCTTGCGCAAAAGAGTAGCTCGGAAACGGCTCCGAAAAGTGACCGGAAAGAGTGTATATGTTGTCATTAACAATTTAGACTCCGGTGGGGTCATGACCCCGAGGTGGGTCATGACCCCACCTTCGGGTCACGGGTCACGGGTCACGGCCAAAAAAACAGCACTCCCACCCCTTCTCTGAATTAACCAATGAAAATCCGTAATTTTTTTGGGGTCACAGACTTAGCAACCAACCAGAGAGCTTCATTATTTGACTTTCAAAAGATGCTGACTAATTAACCAACCTATGAAATAATGACGGTATCTACCAGCCAAATAGTGGACGTATACTTTGAGGTCAAAATAACGTTAGTTGCATATTTTATACATACGGTATTAGTAGACTAGATAACTTGGCACCCAATGCACGGCGCATCAAAGACGTCCGACGTACGTCCGCCACCTCACTAGTGATCTGAATAGACAATGATACAAGCGCTAACTGCTGTAATATGAACAATAGATTGACGATACGGTGGTAGACAAATTGCTCATGAAATATCGTGTGGTACTGGCGCATCAGACGGTCAAGAACGCCACGATCAAGTCTTTGAAACCTGTAGCTAGTGGTTCGCGACGATCCAGTGTACCCGCAAAGGTGAAACATCACTGTTAGATTGTGCGTATCGCACTCAGTGGGCACAAATGGATTGGAACGAATCCATTCCAAGTCCGCTACGATTGCTGCCAACTGCTACCGCGGCAGCCCCGAATGTAAGTACCGTACCCCTAATACATGCATTATTTCTAGTGATATATATATCTATTTAAATTGATATATTTTGTATGAAAAAGTAGAGGATGTTGTTTTCTTTTTTGATCAGTTTCTCGGTAAATTCATTATGTCTGTGTCTCCTTGGAAGGGTTTCGTTCACACAGATGTTTGCCAACGAATGAAATATAACCTTCGGTATGATCATAAATTCGGTTTTAAGAAACCACTCGGTTTTTAATAATGAGGTCTAGTGATGCATTTCGTTTGCCTGGGCTTTTCACGAAATAGTGCGCTTTAAAATCAAAATTATCGTCTACCTACGACAGGTCTACGGCATACTTAACGACGCAATGAAGCCAACAAGAGACCCGAAATCAAAACATTCAAGGGGAAAAGCGTATACCCCAATTTCGCAAATTTTACGTCGCGCACGAGCGCCAGAATTGCCAAAACCATGGAATTGATGCGTGTAAAGTGACGCGAATGACGCTGCAAGCAGCCAAAATTGACTGTGGTGTGCTTGGTGGAGGAATCGCGATGTATTTGTGGGTGTGTATATTTGGTTGAGGCGAGTACTGAAGACCCACGCAGATATCGGGTAAAAACAATTACACGTAGAAAATTTTTAATGGCTCTCCTTGTATTGTCTTACTTGCCATACGTAATGTTCTCAAACCGAGCCGCCGCGTTGAGGGCGTTCATGCAGTGGATATGTATTGAATTGACGACATCAATGAGCGCGGGATTCCAACAGCTAGAAAACTTTTCCAATAATACTACTGTACATTTCACTTTGGATGAGAAGATGTCGCTAGTGCGGTATCTTTCGCACTTTCACCTGCGATCGGGTGAAACGGAACCGATTCGGAGTTATGCAAACTCACGAAGAAGGTAAACAGGAATCACAATAGTCTGGGTCGACACATCTCTATGGATTAGCTAATGATAATAATCCGACTTAGTCGAAATCAAGTTAAATAAGCTGGTTCGGAGTCGACGGACATTAATATATATTCTCATGACAATTATATTTGCATATGAACAATCAGATACGCAAAACGAGGACAAGATTTGGAACCTGGAGATATGAGCTCGAATTTGGAACGCAAGAAACACAAGAAACACTTATCGCGATATATTAAGGGTTAAAAGAAAAACGAAATGAAATTGGTTGTCGCGATAATTATGGGCCATACTTCGCACGCAGACGAGGAATCTGAAGTCCCGGATGATCCATAGGATTTAGTCGATACTGGTTTCGCCAAGGATCTTGGCGATCAGCGAGCGACAAAGCATCTTGCAACGTGCCGATCGGGGTCGGGTGTCCATAACCAGGATACCAATCTCCGGCATCGGGCGTAACACCCTTCGCTTCTACTCGGCGAACAGGCAGGTGCAATACGGCGGGAAACAGGAAAATATCCAAGTCGCATTCGTTGATTTGGACGCCATCCACCACGAAATCGCAAATTGCAGCCCAAGCGACTCCGGCTTTGCAGCGGCGACGCTTGCGAGCATAGAAGTAGTGTTCCATCCAAGCATCCTTGCGTATGTTGAGGGTGATTGGGAACGGATGGGCGGCTTCCCATATCGCTTGACCGTGGTCCTCGCAGAATTATCCAAACGTGCCTTCAAGGCGTGAAACCAGGGGCGATCGGGGAAATCTAACCCTGGCATAGGGGTTGCAAGAACTTTCCAGGGCTTCGACTCGGTCATGACTCGAACAGCATTTGCTGTGAGCAAACCTGGGAGCCACTCGTCGTCCGAAGGTGCAGATGACTTTGCAGGGAAAATCCATCTTCCGTGTCAAAAGAAACAGCGAGGAACATTCTTCTTCTTATCTTGGAGGACCATAGGCGTTAAATCCCAAACTTGACGAGCACTCCATGGTTGACGATTCACAAGCTGAGCCGCGGTTGGCCTAGTCTCTGAAATAATGTGTAAGTCCATGAATTTCTTGCTTGGATCGTAGCTGTAGTCATCACGGCGAACGGCTGAACGCGAAGCCGGAATGATGACGCCAGTACAAAATTGGGAGGCCTACCGATGGGCGTCGCATTAGTCGACGGAGGATTACTTGAGGTGGTCGGAGCCGGTCGCTTCTCCTCCAGTTCATCCATTCCATCGTTGTCCGAACAAGGTAAATGGATGGCTTGCTTAAATGAAGTTGGTTTTGATAGGTTCGCGATCGAAGCTCGACGATCGGGGCTGCGCGACTTAGCCAAGGCGGTCCTGGTCCATTCGTCCAAGTCTATCAAATCACCATCAGAATCAGGGACGAACAGGCGAGGACGTTTGGCAGGAACTGGTTTCTTTTCAGAATGACCTTTCCGCTTACGAATCGCCGAACCCGACGATGCTGGAACGGGTTTCGGAATTCGGGAAGGACCAGACCGTCCGGGTTCAGGCGCCGCCAGCTCGTTAATTGCATGCTGATCAACTTCCACGTCGATCGGCGAAGGAGAACCAGGAGAAAATGCCGGCGGGAAAGCCGGGGAAGGCGGGCCCGATCCAGGAATCTTGCTCGGTGTTTTACTGGCCGGGATGAGGGTGCTGACCATCCACGTAGGGTCTTCTGAAGTGATTCCGATTCAGCATTCGAACCGGTCCACCTATCCATTGTCTGGTGGACGACATTATTCAGATCGTCGAGACGACGTGTTCAGGCATACTCATCCAGCTGCAAAGTCGCGAATTTGACTCGAGCAAGATTTAACTCTCGACGACGATCATCGGCCTCCTTCTGAGTATCACTCAACCGTTTCTGAACACTGGAACGGACAATGTGAGAATCAGAGATCTGCTTGACCAGGAGGTTAAGCCGCTCGTCCATATGGCGCGTCTCTATCTCTAAACGTTCCGCTTCTTGGATCGTATGAACCCTCCAACTGGTCATGGTTATGATATGGGTCCTCGAGCAATTGCAGGTGGTCCACCATCTCAACCATTGACTTCTTCATATTCTCGATGCGCTCATCTGGGGGGAGTAAAAGAAGTTATACATATGCCTCGAATAAGTCACATTGAACGAAACATACCTTGATCGCGGACGGTAATGGATAGAGCGCGAGCCATGGACTGCAACGAGGCAACAGTGTCGGAGGGTTGTGTCGAAGCGCGTAAGGCAGCAAGATTGGCGAATAACTGATCGCGCTCAGTTGTCAAGACCTGGATGCGGTCTTCCAGCTTTGACCGGTCACGGTTTTGGTCGGCGTGAAGAGTGCTGATCTGGTCGTGATCCACCTGTAAAGCTGATAGCCGCTTCACTAGGTCCGCAGATCCGCATTCCAAGCAATCTATCGTAACCTGTTGGTCGAACAACTCAGCACGAAGTGTCCGGTTGGTCTCGCATAAGGAGGCTAGCTCAGGAATCGCGCCCCGAGGGCCCAGCCGCAGTCGGCTAGTGTCCGCCGAACCCAAGGAGAGCGAACCAGTCCCTTCCACTAAGAGTGCCAGTCGCTCAAGATAACTAAAAGAACGGCTCGGAAGGGACCAGGTGGCAAAACTCAGGGGCGGATGGTAGGAAGCCAACGTTGATGTCGGAGATAGGAAGCTGGTCGCGATCGTGGTGGTCGTGGAAGTCGAGGCCGGAGAAGTCACGGTAGTTGAGAGGCTTGAATCAGGTGAACTTGATCCTGGAGGTAACATATCTGTCTGGAGGATCAGTCTGAGAGGCCGGGAAAGAAACAGGAGGCAGAGCTGGATCAGACATGATCGCCAAGTGGGAAATATCGTTATAAGTGAGTCGAACTACAGTCGTTGCGCGGCTGCAGTTAGTCCCAGGGGCGGCTGTGGTAGAGTGATCCAACAAAATCAGGAATAAGTGGTCCACACACGGCTGTTGATTGGTGGCTGTGGGAACACCCATCAAGATGGAACTTTTGATGGGTGGGACAGGCTGGTTCTATTCAGGATGGTATATAAGTCATAACGGGTTATCGTAAACGTGGAGAAAAACAAGATGATGCCGTTGTCGCGCCCTGTCCTAGAAACAAATGGACCAGTGACCATCACGATCGGACATGAATCCAGATACTGGACCGAGTTCGTGTGAGCGTGCGAGACCGGATCGGTCACGATATATGTGATGGGCAGCACTAGAGACGGTTTGCTATATCAGGCACGGTAAAACCTGGTCATTGGAGTGGATCATGGACGATCCAAGTGTTTTGAGTTGATGAGATATTGAGATCTCGGTTGACCGGCCGAACAATCTGATCCCGCCTTGGAATATGAATATCAAGTGTATGACAGAGCACGACACGTGAAATGGCGAGCTGTATAAGGCTTATCGACTGAAATAAGCGACAAGGGTCAACGAACTTGTTCCGAATCAGCATTATAGGATCAGATCGGACCAAACTCTAACAGGAGTGCTGATTCAGGTTCAACTGCGCGGTTTAACATACAATGGAGGTCGAAGATAGGGCTGAGTGAGCGGGGGATGTCGATTTGTTGGTGATTCTGAGGTATTTCGAAGTGATCCGGGGCTAATTCGCCCTGATTCCCGTGCCGGTCCCGAACCAGTTTGGATCAGCCCCTAATCAGCCTCTGGCGTTGAGAGAGAAGGAGTTTCGGCCAAGATCAGGTTTGAATCAGGCATACAATACCTGAGGGACCGACCCCGAGCTGGTTTTAAGCTGATTCTCGAAGAATCAGGTTGGTTGAAGATCGCCAGAGAATCTTATCGTGATTGGTCCAAAAGTGGTACGGATCAGGTTGAAGATGCGTTGAAGATTGTTTTATAGTGGTACTAGAACAACTTTGTGACGAGATGGGCAAGATTGAAACATGAGGTGGGTCACATAAATTTGTGTATGGTACATCAGGTATTACATATTGCATATATAATAACAGGTTTGAATTTACCCCCTAAGCAATGAGTCGCTCCGCCACGTGTCGCGGTCATTGAGAGCACAGGGTTGACAGGCCCCCTAGCTCAACTTACTCCCGTTAAGACGCGCGTAGACGCATTTTGGCTTACCGGAAGGCCTCCGACGGGTTTTGTTTAGGGTTTCAACCCTCACTCCCTCACGCACACGTGTTTAGAACACGTTTTATTAATTGAAAAGGTTTCGTGGAGATAACGTTTGTGGTTTACTGTGGAAGATCGTGGTTTATCGTGGTTTTCGTGGTTTCTCGCTATCTCTCGTTTTATTGGCTGGCCTGATCGGACGAAGTTTCCCGATCAGTGCCTTTAGATACTTTAACTAATTATCGACGCTAACTCGTTCTTCGGTGAAGATTCCCACCCGAGAACACCCCCGTCTCGAGAATGTCAAATCCCCCGACCTGATTCGTATCATCCTTCTCATCTAGAGTCCACCTGAGTGAGAGTAACCACCGAAGATCAATGGGGTACACTTCTACGAGGCGTGATCGGTACGCCCGGCGGTGGCGTATGTGACTTCACCGTCACTATTACAACAGGTTAACGAACGACTTCGGAAGACGATCCAAGAGAGTCGACCAGGACAACGATAAAGCCAACTCTCATAGTATTGAACCGGAATCAAAGGTTTGTCTCTATTTGGACCAGAGTAAAGAAGGGTATGCGAAGAAATTAGCTCACATGTAGTATGGACCTTTTTGCGTCGCTGAGTTGATCGGCAATCATGCCGTCCGGCGGGTCACAGCTGGTATTGATTGTGGAATGTTCCCGATCGTCCACATATCGAAGTTGAAGCTGGTGAGGAGTTTCTCGATCGACCCAAGGAACCATTTGTGGCTGAAGACAGTCCAAGATTTGATTTTGATGAAGCTTTGCTGCCGGAAGACAGCTCAGAGACCGCTCGATCGGGATGAATTTTAAGTAGAAAAGATTATGGATACCCGATAGAAAAAGTAAACCCGATACGGTCGGACATATCGTAAATTTCTAGTGCGTTGAAAGGGATACAATAAAACAACTTTGAGTGATGAACGTGACCTGAATTGTGGAGCATTGCTGCGAGATTTAGAGCGGGAACGCATAAGACACAACAGATTCGAAGTCATGCAGACACAAGAGGATGACGACCAGAACTCACAATAGTCCCGGTTGATCTGCACTCGCCGGTCGATCAAAAGCCGGTCAGAAGATCAATTGGGTCGGAAGCTTGAACGAAATGACCCTGGAAAGGAATGTAGCACGAAGTAGAATTTTGGTAAAATGAAATTGGGTCGGGATATATGAATACAGTATCCGCTCTCACTTCCGGATTTTCAGAAATTATCAGTTAATATAGGCTATCCAGTTTTAGAAGGAACAGCGTGAAATAGAGCTAATGTGTATCATTTCTCTGTTATTACTCACAAGACTTTTGCCTTGCGCTAGATGACTATAGTAAATCTGCTTGTTGGATCCGGATCCTTGGTGCATAATGCACCGTGGAGCCGCTAGCTGAAACGTTCACAAGGCCCGCACTTGATCGTCCAATTTCGTCCAATTGAATCGAGCAGCGATACATTTGTTGTAACACTTTTCATAGAACTGTATCACTAACACTGGCTGACATTGATCTACGAGCTCCCCAACAGGTCACTTATCGAAAACTGTTGCTTTTTTACCTTGAGTCATAGCTACTGTTTGATTTAGCAAATGAATAATAGAGTGAGTACCACAGTAGTGGTACAAATCAATACACACTTTTCGGAAGCTTATGTTCTTTAATTGTACCAAGTTTGAAAAGAGATATATTTTGGGCAGTTCCGGAAGTGGGAGCGGATACTGTAATAAAAAAGAAAGGTAAAACAAAAGAGATGATATTTAGAGAACCTGACCCTATACAGGGTGGTGTAAGCCATGTCAAGCGCGGTGCTGTAAGGGCCTCATTTCATTACACTTTTGGACCCCGACTCTATCCGACTTTGGATTTTTGTCCACGGTGGGACTCGAACCCGCAATCTCCCGGTCCCGATGGCAGGGCCTTAACCACTGCACCAAACGAGGTCGGTAAGGTAAAACAAAAGAAGCGACCGGCTATGGTGACATTCAGAGTCCAACCTTGCGGTGTAGACGGGTGACTTGGACCATGATGGCTAGCCGGGTCGTCTCAATATTGGTTCCGCCGAGAGTCCTGGCGTTCGACGTGGGTCAGCGCCTCTTTCAACGAGATAACCGGCGACCGGCTTTTGTAGCCGGGATGCCAACATCCGGTCTCAAGCTGGAGCTCCTTTCTCTCGATTCGATGACATGACAGATGGAGGACAGAAGGAAATAAAAAATATGCCATGACTGCACTCACCCGCTCGGATACCCGACAAGACATAATCGCAAATGACCAGCCAGGCTTCACCGGCCCGACTTCGGCGACGCTTCCGCAAATTCCGGTATTCGGTCAGGTCCGGATCCTCTTTCAACTTCTTGGTCTGAATCGCGAGGTGGTGGGTTGCCACCCAAATTGCTTGTGTGTGATCTTGGGGGAATTTGGTCAGTCATTCTCTAAAAGAGTCAAACCACGGTCGAGACGGGAAGCTTATATGAGGAATGGGAGTCAACAAGATCCCCCAAGGTTTGAATTGTAGCAGATCGACCGCCGCATGAGTGATCAGATCGGGCTGACACTTGGACTGGGGTGGAGCCTTCGACGACTTAGGAAAGATCGCATGGTACGGTCGAGAGAGCTGCCGTGCGATCATCGATTTGGTCAGTGCCCCCATATGAAGTCTGTAGAGTTGAAAAGGTGACCAAGGTCTTCGATATGTCACTTAAGATTAGGTCATAAGGCGTTCTTGGGTACCGGTATACCAAAGGTCCGAGAATGGGGCTGAGAGAGAAAGGACGACGTTTAGTCGAGGTGAGCCCCGATCAGTAGACTTCGGAGAGGTCAACTAGCAATCTGCCTCCTCTCCTTCCTCAGATTTTCATCTTCCGATTTTTTTCAAATTGTTCTTCCCCTCCTTGTCTGAATGTTGCAAGTCAACGACCTGATCGCCAGGTGAAGTCTGTCTATCCTACCCTGATCGGGAGACACGTCGACCGATGGCATGAGAGCGTTCAAGATCTGCTCCTCCTGGTTATCAGAGATCCCGTCCTCAGAATAGTCATCTGCACCATCGGAAAAGCATCGGAGTCCGAGTCGGACCATAGGCCACATTCTTCCAAACGCTAACGCTTGGGAGAGGGCGTGGGACTGGTCGACCATGACTACGCTTGGATTTCTTAACAGATGGCGTAGATATCCGGTCAGGAGGGTTCGACGAGTCGATCTGACCTTGGGAGGGCGAAGACGATTTGCCGGCCGGAGATCGGTCGGATACATTGGATTGACTTGCTGATTGAGGCACGAACCGCATCTTGGATAGAGAAGGCGACTTGAAAACGAGAGGATCTCTCAACGACCTACTAGTAGCTGACTGGTCGGGGGTAAATCCGGGTAAACTGAGTGGAGACAAGGTCCGGTCCGAGCCATGATCGGGATGATGATCGGGTTCTGTGGAGTTATCCAGTCGGGGATCGAGACGATTGGACAAATCAGATAAGTCTATAATGGTCCGTTGAAGATGTGAGGGGTCAGCCCGAAGATCTTCCAGCTTCTTCTCAGACTGAAACAGTCGGATCTACAGTGCCCGAAGCTGGAATATCCAATTGTGTTTCTTGGGTCCGTAGGGTTCCAGTTGGAGCCTTGCACGAACCAATTCTTGTTGGCAATCCTCGACTTCCCCTTGGAACGTCTAGAGCTCGTATCGGTCGGCTTGGGCGCTCGAAAGATGGATCGAGAAAAGTCCGATCTGCATGGTCGAGGTACACCCCGAGTCACTTCCTGGGTTGCGATAACCAAATCCTGCACAAGTTGATCATGACCCTAACGGTGAACTTCGATTCGTTTAGACCTACGGGTCACCGCCGTGAACTGATTTCTGGAGCATTTCCATTTGCTGATCTGAAGCATTGAGAAATAAATTGGTGACCGACAAGTCACCTGGAAAATACTGGAAATGTGGAAGTGTACGCACTTTGGTTGCAATCGGTATCACATAGTACTTGGGTGGCTGACCGCAGAGGACCGACCAGGTCGGGAGCCATTTTCAGACGTTCACACGCAGCCTTCAGGCTGGAAATGCGCTTGCAAAGCTGCATACAGACCATCTCGTTCTATGCGGTCTCCTCCGATGCGTGCATCTTGACATCGTCGGCCGTGGTGGATAAGTGATTCGAATCTGGTTCTCCATCTCCGACCACTATCGGAACAAAACGTCTTTTTAGCACTGGAGCGCGCAGTACCCCTTGCGCGATTTCGCAGAAGTGTATCGAAAAAAATATTTGAGCCGAGTTCCAGAGCATCTAGTTCGTGGGCACAATCGCAAAATAACCCCGCAATTCACAAATATGGTAGATTTGACAAATTTAGAGTGTTTAAACACATGTGGTTTTTGTTTTATGTGGCACATGTAAAATATTTTTATGCTTGTAATTTATTTTGTTTTACCCTATTTAAATAGTATTCCAATTGGTCACAGATTGTACGAAGAAAAGGTTGCGGGCTGTGGAGCGCCTGTAACGTCGCGAGATGCTTCGTCGACGAGATGGCCACTGTCCTTGGCCTCGTCCTCAGATATATGCAGCGATTGAACCGCTTGGCCAATCGCTCATACGGCCATTTCGTCACACGAAGGAGGTGGGGGCACCATGATATTCAGCACTGGAGGCGTGGTCTTTGTGGAAGCGGTGGCTGCGATCGCAGATTTGGAGGCTGGAGCGGTGGATGAAGCGGGTTCGTCGGGGCAATGGAGGCTGTCGATTGATTACGTGGGTTCATGAGTGACCAGGCACACACAGCCAGAGCAGTCCGCCCGACGGAAATTTGCTTCTGTGATGAAAACTTGCTCGGTGATCTCTTGTTGTTGAAGAATTTGAATACCGATGGATATGTCAAGCTCGAGTTCTTGGCATCCTTTGGTCGTGTAAAGAAGCTTACAACGGACATGGATTAAATAAAAAAAGCACTGAAATTGTCGCCAAGTTGCTACTGAATAAAGATAAGAGCATCCCCTCTCACCGAATCAGACGTATCATGGAAAATTGGCACGCACAGCGATTGCCTATAACTTGCCCAAAGATGCGTCCGTAGCGTCATTGCGCGAAATGTCCAAGGACGCCTATAATCATTTCGAAACTTGCCAGCCTATAATCGTTTCGAAACTTGCCAGGCTCGCAACCTGGAGCTTGTCTTATCTAAGGACCGAGTGCATCGACTTGTAACGATGTATAGTACCCTATGCTTCCAGCGGTATTGCTGAACCAGCATGACAAAAAACAGCAGCAGAGCCATATTCGTGTTGCCTTGGCATCGTACTCCCGTAGTTCAAAATACGTTAAAGTGAAATATATTCTTGCGACATCAGAAATAAATTACATGTATACATAAAACCACAGAACAAATGTACTGTTTAAACTTTTTTAACACAAATTTCTATATTTGTGAATTGCGGGGTTATTTTGCGATTGTGCCTACGGAGACAAAAGAAGATGATCAGTCCATGCAAGTGAAGCTTACCGAATGGAGGAAGATTGGAATCGGACATGTTTTCTCTTTGGGGTGAAATGATGTGTCGGATCGCTACCGTCGCTCCGACTCAGAAGCTGTCGTGGTAAAGTCAAGTTGAAAAATATAGGTGGCTCACACCGCTACGTTGATTGGTCAAATTGTGATATCGATTGCTACAGATTGGTGGATAATCGGAACGTATGCCCTGTGAGTTGAATATTGAAATGGCAGTTATCCACCTGGGGCAAGGCGATCGAAATAAATGATTGACAACGGAGTAAACGATCGGTAACGGTATATGATATATATCACATACCGTCGGAGAAATAGTGGAATATACCGTTACTTAAGTAGAACCGAGGTGATCGTGGGCCGGGCAGCCTTGAAGTGGTGAATCGACCAATCGGATTTTATCCTGATGCTAGATTATAGGCCGGAGTGCCGACCAGCTCTAATGCCCGATTATTCTGCCCGTTAGGTATTTTAGTGGTTAAATATCGGCGTTTTGATCCTTATGACCCGATCCGACTTAAATTCACCGATCCGACAATTTTAGATGTTGTGGAATGGGTGTGGACACGGATCGGCCGATATTGTGGCTAAAGGAGATCAATAATTGACGCTATTACGGTTTGAGGATGGACAATCGGATATGTGGTGACCGAACGACTGACCAGCTGACCGGAACAGGACGACCGATCTTGTCGACGATGGATAGTCGAGCGGACAAGGATGACCCGACCATGAAGGAATATGCAGATAGGAAAAAATACCGGGTTATCCTGAGGGAAACACTAAGGGCACCGCCTAAAACTGATTTGGGCACCTATTCGGACATAGCCGAATATATAGTGTAAATATAAATGATCGCAATTATCTTGTTAATACTTTAGTACATGTACTTGTATTGAACTTTTGTTTGTTAAGTTTCTTGCATGCGGGACATCACCTTCGTTTTCGGTGTCTGTGATGCACTCATTTGCTAACGTAAACGAAGTATTTGGATCAGCGTGTAAATACACAAATACCACCACAAGTAGGACAATTTTTGTGCCATAACTTATAGTACCACTCGTTTCGATTGCAATTATAATAGTAATGTACTTATTTACTCTCAAATTCGCATTCGATACCATTGTACAAGAATTTGTGTGATCATTGTTTCAGAAGAACACTTTAATTGGAAGAATGAATATAGAGTAGGGTTAGATATTTTTCTTTCAGCTACTATTACTTGTTTTACTTTAAAAAGCTTTCAATAATCCTTGTTTAGCATAATTTATTCCTATTTGCTGAAGCAGGCATAAGAAAGCAGCATACTTTTTTGCCTTATTCTAATTCTTGTTAGCATATCTGCTATATTATCTGACATTGTCATCTTAATCTACCTAATACATTCTTTTATTTTACCAACTAGGTTTAATAACACCTGAAAGCATTCCGTGCGCAGCAAGCTTTTCTGAGCATATTACGATTTTTTGGGTGCAACCTCTAGGACGCCCTGTTAATTCGCATCTATTTCTCACTCTGTTTTGCGTATAATTTCTTGCCTGTTTTGTCAACTATGAGTATTTTCAACTGCAAAACTCGCCTGATGCAGATTGCAGTATTTATAGCTTAAAAAGGTAGGGACGGCATGAAAGATCTAATTTCTTTACTAGATAAACTAAGATTAACTGGTATAAAAACACATTTGCTAGAGAGAGTTGGTTTTAATTGTTAAATGTTTTTCAGGCTGCAACTACCATGATAGTTTGCTGCGAAAGTTAAAACCTTCTTCGGCTTAATTGCCAACTAGAGTGCAAAACTATTTCCTGTCATACAATTTAAGTAACTTTAACACGCTAGTGGACGGACATTATTTGTTTTGCTAAATCGACGATCGAAGCAAAGTATAAATGGTATTTAAAGTAACGAAGTACCACTGCATATGACAGCTTTGGTTGGTCGTATGCAATAATCTTCTTCCATGATACCGTTACAGTGGTGAAGTATTAATAACTTAGTTTAATTAATTTGGATGGAATATTTCTAATAGACTTGCGACTTCGTTTCTTTCAAACGCACATGTTGTGTCGAGAAGAGAAGGTTTTCTCAAAAATACATGTAATTGCGAATATACTAGTGGTTCTCACGGTTCGAAGGTAGGTACTTTGTAATCAGAGGATACCTTCGGTTTGCCTACAATTCCCTTTTTTTACACGTTTGCCTTCAGCGATTCTCAAAAACGAGCAGTTGTATGTATTTTTGATTGGTTGATTTTTGCTTGGAAGCACCCAATCGGACTTAGTTAAAGATAGAAGATATTGGTAACTGTACCGAGTCATGATCCACACAAAATACGAACTTCTTTTACATCATTGGCTTAAATCGAGTCTGTGTGCACTTTGCTGAATGCAAAAGGTTATCACGGTTGGAAAGTCGTAGATACGCGCTGATAGGCTAGTTTTGCCTACCTACAAAGTACCTACTTTTGAACCGTGAGAACCTATTAGAGCCTTTTTCGAGTCAGTATGTCGTGAAATAAGTTCGGTTTTAATTCAACTAAGTCCGATTGGGTGCCCAAATCAATTTTAGGCGGTGCCCTTAGTGTTTCCCTATCCTGAAGGTTGACAGAAGGTAATATCGACCAATCCTGTGACAGAATCGCTAAGTTTGAAGTCACATGGTAACATTTAGTAGGTTCATACTTTTGAATATTGGGAAATCAATTTACCCCCAAACAAAGAGTCGCTCCACCACGTGTCGGCGGTCATTGGGAGAAAAGGGCTAACAAGGTCCACTTCAGCGGAACTACTCCCGGTCGAGACGCGTAGTTACGCCCTTTGGCTTGCCGGAAGTCCCCCGACGGGATTGTTTGATCCTCACCCCTCACCTCCACGTGTTTGGAACACGTTATTGAATCGGAAATGTTTTGTGGAGATAATTGGCTGGAATTACTGTGGAAGATCATGAATATATTGTGGAATTTACGTTTCTTTTGTGGTTGTCGATTATCTCTCATAATTGGCTCGACCGTTCCGTTGAAACTTCCCGACCGTCCTTTACGGAATTTTGAATTAAGTACCAACCTAACCCTTCCCGCGGTGAAGATTTCCACCGGAGAACAAACCCCGTTTGAAATAAGCACTCCCCAACCTGATCGGGAATTATTTTTCATCTAGAATAAATCTGCGTGAGTGTAACAACCGTGAAGCCAATGGGTACAGAATTAGATGAAGCAAAAGGCCTAATCGGTCGAGATAGATAAGACCGGTCAGAAGACCGGATGATCAGGCCGACCCCTCGCAGCATCTGTGCGATTCAAGTTAGTCGAACCGGATCGACGAGGAACCCCTCCGATAACTGATCGTCCGGGCCAGTGGCCGAGTCCCCCCAATAACTTCCGTTCTGATTAGAATTCGATTACAAGAATGTCCTGAAATGTTCCATGTTCTATGCTGTCGGTCAACTTGCACACGCACGTTCCTCTGTGAAGGCATAGCAATCACAAATCAGAACATAGATAGTGATGGCTGAGGCGGTACTAGGTCGTGATCAGATACTCCAAAATATGGACGTCTTAGCCGGACACTCAATCGCGCGATGTACTTGGACTGGACGCTCGTACTTCGTACTCCGAATCCGCGGCTTCCCGTAGTAAGTACAGGCAAACCGTCGCGCATACGGATTCAGGGGGATGAAACAGCCGCTTAATCTTCTAAGTTATCTTTTCCTCATTCGCGTTCCACAAGAGCACGGATTTTTTTGTTCCGACTGAGTCTGGGCACATCTCCCCAAACGCTGAGAATTTATAGACATGCGTCGGTTTTCTAATAGACAAACGCATGGTCATCATCCATATCAGCAGAGCACAGAGTTACCTGATATGTCTCAGCGCAATATAAGCCTTGAATGTCGCCCACGATGAAAATGACTTTCTCCCATTTCCAGGACAGTCGCCTGAATAGCCGTTCGTTCTCTGGCGCCTATGCCTCCTTCACTGCACATTCGTCAGTCGGTCAATAGCTGTTAGCCTTGTACGGAGACTGGAAATTTTGGCTGCTCCCGTCACTCTTCCTTTTCATTCGGAATCTCGATTGCTTGATCAACGTGAGGACGAGAGTGACCGCCTTGCTGCCGCCTTATTTCGTTAGCGCGCCCGTCTTTTTGGCGCCGCTTAACGCTGTTTATGATCCTTTTCACCAGTATCTAGCTCCGAGCTGTCGCTGTGGTGTCAGCGGGTATCGCTCTCGCTTGCTAGACTGTATCGACAAGTCCTCTAGCTCGTTGTTGTAGACGGCGGGGGATACTCCTCCGACCGCGCTGCTCAGCAAGAGGCAGCCGGTGTGCAACACTACTGCTGCTGTCGCTAGCGTTGTCGCCCAGACGAAACCCCCGGATGATGCACGCCGCTTTCTCGCCATTTTTACGCTCGAGCTCGCATTTGATTTCCGCACGCAATTCGTACGACTATCACTCTTATGTTTGCATCCCTGTAGGGAGTTTTTATTTGCCCCCCCCCCCCGTAACAAGGTAGTCGTAGGGGAACCTGTGTCTGGAAGAGATCTTTAAACATCCTTAAATTAACTTTAAGGTCTGAGGAAAATAGTTTAATTGGTAAAATCACAGTCTCCAAAATTATTGTTATGGGTTCAAGTCGAGTTGTTATCCCCCCCCCCCCTCTAGGATATTCGCACACCCCCCTGTACCATAAAATAATGTACACCCCGGTACATGTGTGTCAGATGGATCGTCTCAATGATATTATGCTGCTCAATGGCTGAGCCAACTTCAACTGACAGGACAACAACAGCTGATCTACCGTACCATAGCACCAACTTCCACGAATCCATATCAATCTCAACTCATGCCTTGGATGGGCGTGCTCGCACCAAGTTGTTGGTATGCTGTTTCTTCTGTTAAGAGAATCAGTCGCCGGTCTCAGTCTACATGTTGGGGATCATGAATTCCATTTCTTATGGTGCTCGTCAACTCGTTTAATTTCTTTCCACGAGCCCGAATTTAAGTGGGGAGGGACCCGCTCAAATTTTGAGCGAGTCAATGCCCAATTAAAACCTGAGACCAAGACAAACTTTCGCTGTAGGGCAACGGCACATTTTTTCGGTGACACCAACCACACGACGAATCAGCTACAAGGATGCTACAAACTATGCACTTGGCGTTGTCATTTATCATAGAAATTAGGCTATATGTATCTCAAAGTTGTCGCGTGCTCGCGACAAGGTAACTTTAAAAGTTTAGCCGAGTGTACATGTATACCGGCTTTTTCAAAGTTGACAAATGAAGTGATTTTGCTGCTGACGGTTGAATACTCTTTAGCTTTTGTTACTACAAGTGTTTTGCTTCAGCCAACAGCACGGCTCTTTTGGCATGCTGTCATCATCCTCTGAAGACGAAGACGAAGCGGCCAAATCGTCGTCCGATTCAGACTTGTCCTCCTCTCTCCTCTCTCCTTCTGATTCATCACTGCTGTCTTCCGACTTCGACGACACTGAGGTGAATCGTTCCACTCGCTTTTGCTGCAGAATTGACTTCATTTATTACGGTACATTGTACCTTGTTTTATGGTACAGGGGGTGCGAATATCTATATACAGTCACACCTCCATATGATAACCCCCTAGCTGGCACAAATCCTGTATCTGAAACCACAAGTCTCTGCACCAATCAGCACACTTTATTTTTGTATGGAGGAGCGAATTCCCTCATTTCCTGGATCATTTTATAAGTGGTCACCATTAAGCCATGAGCGCCAGACAACTTACGCTGGACGAGAAGAAGCAGGTGCAGCTCCACGTGGAGCAAAATCCACAAATTAAGAGTTGGGCACTTCAATATTTTTCTTCGAAGTTTAGGGTGCGTGTGGAAGAATATAATCGTACACGCAAAGTATTGGAAAAGGCGAGTGCAAAATTACAGAAGCTATTGGATCGAACGACTACTAAAAATCGTCGGCAAGGATTCGGACATAAGAGACTTAGTCAGCTCGTAAAATTTTTAATTAGTCTCTTTCAGTTGTTTTTTCTTCTGTACACTGCCAAGCAACGTTCGTAGATCCTCATAGTAGGCAACGGCGCGATCCAATGTCATAATCATCCCTTCCAAATCATTTTCCTTTAACAAATTCACATGCAGCTCTAGGTGGAGCGATTAAAAAGCGACGAGATTTTATCCACACTAACTCTGCAAGGCGACAGCGGATGACAATGGCCAAGACCCAAAAAAGCACAGCCATAACGTTGATGGAATTCCGGCATGTCGTCGAAATTCTTCCGCTAATGAAGTGACTGAAAGTTGAAATACGCGATGCGTCGCCAAACATGTAGTGTAATGAAATTGAACCGACACGAGATTAAAAGTACCAGCTGCTGTGTGCGGTAGCGGCAAAGCACCGTGTCATCTTTCGTGCTCATTCCAGCAATGGATTTCATTCCGCAGCAAGTCGGCTACGCCGAGATCCCCTTCGATTAATTGCACCTCGGTCTTTGGTCGATCCCCACTGTTTCGTCCACCCTGGGAGAAGGAAGTATACAGCTCTACGGCATCTCCCAACGATTTCTGAGCAATGTCGACCCCCACATGGTTGGATAAATTACGTTTTGCCCACTTCATGAGATCGCCACCTCCGCCACATGCTAAATCTAGCACTCGATTGCCCTCCCGTTGCGAGTATTCATTTATTAAGATGGATTTTACCCATGTTCAGGGCACGTATAATAAACAGCAAACTTTCCGCTCGATCATTCTGATCGCGTCGTTGCCGCTAATTAGAAAACGCTGCCGCCGCATCCTGGTCTTTCTCCCGCGCGTTCTCTTCGTCACCATCGTTCGGCATGAGCTCATACGACCACTTCGAACCTTTTCCTGTGTTTTTCATCGGTGATATTCGATCCGGAGACGACACTAAGTTTGAAATGCGCATGGTCTGGACATGTTTTGTGCCATCGGTGCACGTGGAGACGCGGTATCTGCAATTAAAAAAACAATTAATTCCTCCACCTTAAGTAGTACCGTATCCCCCCCATAGATGGCGTTTCTATACCTGGACCACTCTGGTTAGTGAGTGCGCCACATAAGGACGTGTGACTTTGTACCTGTATCAAGCACGAGGGGGGTAGACAGTCCATCTGGATTGAATACGTCTCATTATACTTACAATCCAACCAACTTGGTTGGCCCCGGGATCGAACCCGGACCTGCCGGTCCCGAAGTGAGCAGAATACCACTGGGAGATGTTATTCGGACCCCCTACAGGATATTCGGACCCCCCCTGTACCGTAAGACAGGTACGATGTACCGTCCTGACCAGTAAGTGTAACTACAAAACACAAATGATTGGAGACGTAAAAAGAGTAAAGATCTACAAAGCTAGAGCTTTACAGCAAATTCGATACGACCACCACTTGATGATGCAGCACAGCCCCATTGGATGACCATTAATCCACTCTTCCCCAAAGTGAATAACCTCGAGAATTGCGATACGGACGCTATGTGTAAAGCTGATCAGATTCGTCGTAATCGTTCGCCTTAAAGATGCACACTTCATGACTTCGCCGCAAGACGACCTACAGTCACCATGGCAAACACCCATGCTAGGCAAATAATCGACAGTGGCGACAATTGACGAGGTGGAGACGAAATTCAGCGATCTATAAATCGTTCACATGAAGGAGACTGAGGAGTACATTTTGTACGGTCTGCTTATATAGTCGCACCACTAAGAAAAATACGCATCATTTCCGAGCAAAGTCCTCGCGCAGGCGCGTGGCTGCTAGCATGCGCATGGGCACGGACGTCATTACGAATGGAGAGCTCGGTTCAGTCGGGTCTGCCTTATCGCGTACAGCCAGACTTAACAACGTCTCTAGCTTCTCCACTTCGTCGACGTTAAGCCAACGCTGAGAACGAGACCATAGGCTTTGGGAATGACGAATTCGCCACAATGTCCACGACTCCACGTGGCGTAAAAGGCACATCTGCGGCCAGTTGATGTTCATTTTCAAACGTTATGTGCTGCTCATGGTCCCGGAGGACTGAAAAAACGCGCTCGTCTACAATACCATCACTGAATTCCTCAACGAGTCTGGTAAAGAGCGCAAGGGTAATAAGTCTACGTCAGTAAAGCAACCCAATGGTAGAATAATAGAAAAAACATACTCGACGTTATCCACCTCGTGAGGGTCAGAGAAGGTAAATGTCGCTAACAGCGCCGTCGCGACAAGCACGAGTAAAACTTTCTTCACTTTCATTTTGATCACAATATAATAAAAACGAGAGAACAGAATAGGAGATACACATACCTTTGATATTAGCTGTACGGAGGGGGGGGATGGCGCGGTTGACTGTCTGCAACTTCTTCATAGTACCTCTTACATGTATTAAGGTACGGTATATATAGTATTAATAAATGTCATCGCACCGTGAGACTTATCCTAGGTACGAGCTTGTCAGAATGTCGTGGCTTTATTCATTGAGGTACATCGTACCTGTCTTACGGTACAGGGGGGTCCGAATATCCTGTAGGGGGGTCCGAATAACATCTCCCGCTAAGGGACAACCAACCCGCTTCTCATATGGCCACAAAGTTTTGTTATAACTAAATAAATAGGGATTTTGGGCCCTGCTAAATCAATTTTGTTTAGTAGCTTTCTCGTCAATTATTAACGTAATTACCCGAATAGAGCTCCCTACCCGAATAAGAGCTCCCCTGTTTTGTGCTCCCTCATAGAAATAGAATCCCCCAGAATAGTGGCCCCTATTGTGGCGTCCAGGTAGTCACAAACAATGTTCTCGAAGGGCCCTGCGCCTCACTCCTTTACATCTCCGCCATTCGAATTGCCACTCCCCATTCAGCTATGCCCGGACAACGCAACCCCGTCGAAATTGCGAGGAAGAAGGAGGCGATCGAGTGGATCAGGACCGAGGGCCAAGGCGTACCGAGTCCAGCCGCCCGTCACTTCCACAAGAAGGGTTGGGGTTACGATGCTTCCACCTATCGCAAATGGTGGAAGCAGCGTGATCAGCTCGCGGATGCCCCCACTCATCGCAAGCGTCTTCCTGGAGCCGGCCGCAAGCCTCTCCTCGCGGCTTTCGAGGAGATCCTTTTTGATCTCGTCATTGAGCGGCGCATTAACAAGGAGAAAGTGACACGCGAGTGGATCGCTGACACTGCGATGGCACTCTTTGAGCACGAGAAAGATGCTGACTCTGTGGACGTGTTCTTGGCGTCCGAGAACTGGGTGACGGGATTCATGGCGCGCTTCAGCTTGACCCTCCGCAAGCGCACGAACCTGACAACGCTGTTGGACGAGGTTCTCGTCGACCGTGCCGTGGGGTTCTGGAGTTTGTTGAGCTCCACAAGCCCAACATGGACCCCCATCGCACCGTCCTGATGGACGAAACTGCTCTCTACTTCGAGGATCAACGTGGCTCGACTGTGGACAAACAAGGCGCCCGTCATGTCGTGATCCGGTCGACAGGATTTGCCTCCATGCGAGTCACGTTGATCCTCGCTGTCACATTCAGTGGGCGCAAGCTCACACCGGTCATCATTGAGAAAGGCAAGGCCAGCTTGGAATTCCTGCGCGTCGGTGGCTGCTTCGTTATCCGTCAGCCCAAGGCTTGGGTGGACCAAGATCTTCTCCTCTGCTGGTTGGAGTGGGCGTTTCCAAGCGTCTGTGATGGGCCAGGGCAGTATCTCGTGTGGGATTCGATGCGCGCGCATATCGGCAAGCGCCTGAAGGCCCAATGTACCAAGAAGGAGGTCAAGATGTGCGTGATCCCTGGGGGGCTGACGCCGTACCTCCAGGCGGGATACATCGGGATCTATAAGTCGCTGAAGGGCCGTGTCTCTGAGTGCATCACGGCGTGGAAGAACTCCGATGCAGTGTCCTACACTCGCAAGGGTAACCCTCGCCCCCCCTCCAGTCGGGACGGTGTTGGACTGGGTGTCCACCGCGTGGAAGGCTGTGCCTGAGGAAGCAGTGCGGCGTCCAATCTACGCGAGTGGCTTCGACGACGACCATCGCGAGTGGCATATCGCGAAGCACGACGTCTACGGCTCCCAGTTTCTCCGTAAGTGGACCGAGCGCGACGGCTTCGGCGCTGAGAAGCACACCTTGGATG